>CAWUFW010006668.1:845000-1114730 GCA_963921515.1 Calotriton arnoldi
AAGCAAAAGATGTGCAGAAAGAACCAACAGAGGAGCAGAAAGAGGCCTTGTTGCAAAATCATCCTGTGCCCACAACGTTTTCAGACCGGTACTGGTGGTAACTGACTCTGACTAACCAGAGCCAGTGCTATGCTAAAAGACACTTAGAATACAGTGAAAACACCTACATACACTAGGGAACACTATGCGTTGGGGTACCCCTGTGATTAGCATGACCTCCTCTGTAAGTCCCTAGTACATAATAGGGCAGGGGATTAAAACTACCTCTTAAAACGCGCTACGGGCGCGTTTGCACAGTGGTGAAGGGAGGGGGGGCCTGAGGTGACATGTGTGCAAACGCGCCCCGTGGCGCGTTTTAAGGTGCGGGATTAAGTCCCCTTGAATCCTGAGGGTCTCTGGGGCCCAACTAGCCCACCAGGTACCTACAGTTAGGACCACAGAGCTGAGTTACAGAGGCGCGTTCCGAGGCCACGCACCTTTTTTCACCTCTCTGCAACGCAACTCTGTTGTGCTTACTGAAGGTACCTGGTGGGCTAGTTGGCCCCCAGGGTCCCTAAGGATTCAAGGGAATTAATTCCCCAACTTAAAACGCACCACAGGGCGTGTTTGCGCACATGTCACCTGAGGCCCCGCCCCCTCCCTTCACCACTGTGAAAACGCGCCCCGTGGCGCATTTTAAGTTGGGGGATTAGGTCACTGTGAATCCTGAGGGTCCCTGGGGCCCAACTAGCCCACCAGGTACTTCCAGTAAGCACCACAGGCCTGTGTTGCAGAGAGGTGGTCCAAGGCCACGCCCCTTTTTACACCTCTGCAACGCAGCTCTGTGGCGCTTACTGGAGGTACCTGGTGGGCTAGTTGGACCCCAGGGACCCTCAGGATTCAAGGGGACTTAATCCCCCAACTTAAAACACTTTTTAAAAAAATGCTTTTTTTGGCCCTGGGGGTCCTTGTGGGACCCCCTGAGCAGGCCTAGGGGGTCAGGGTGTTTCTACCCTGCCCCCTTTTTGCGTTTTTCGCGATTGTTTTTCTGATTTCTGGCTGCCAACACTTCCTGGTTTGGAGTGTTGACAGCCAATTAGCATGCAGCTCGTGATCGGGAGGGTGCGCGGACCCTCCGCGGCCATAGATATATATGTGTTTTTACTTTTGATTTTCTCAGCAACTACTGAACGGATTTACACCATTTCACAAAAAGGGTTCTTTCTGAACCAAGAACTACCTCTTTGCCAAATTTGGTGTAATTCCGTTCAGCAGTTCGAGCTGTAGCCTTGCATAACGTTTCCTATGGGAAATTGATTTTTTGACTCTTATTCTTTGAATTTCTCCACAACTACTGAACGGATTTACACCATTTAAAAAAAAGGTCGCTTTCTGAACCAAGCGCTACCTTTTGCCAAATTTAGTGTAATTCCGTTCAGCAGTTAAGGCTGTAGCCGTGTCTAAAATTTCCTATGGGAATTAACATGGAGAAAACACGTTTTGGGACCCCCCTTTTTTCTCGGCCCCCGCTTGCCGAATCACCACGAAACTTTCAGGATACGAGCGGACCGGAGCGCCCCACGAGTCTTGAAAATTTCGCGAAGATTCGTCAACCGGTGCCAAAGTTATTGGAAATAGAATGTTGTGAATTTCCTATGGAAAATAGGTCCTAACTATAACTATCTACTGGCGACCACCAGTAGATAATATATGTATATATATATGTATGTATGTATGTATATGTATGTATGTATATGTGTATATATATGTATGTATGTATATATATGTATATGTATGTATGTATATATATATATATATGTATATATATGTATGTATATATATGTATGTATATATATATATATATATATATGTATGTATATGTATGTATGTATATGTATGTATGTATATGTATGTATGAATATGTATGTATATATATGTATGTATATGTATGACTATGTATATGTATGTATATATATGTATGTATATGTATATGTATGACTATGTATATGTATGTATATATATGTATGTATATATATGTATGAATATGTATATATATGTATGAATATGTGTATATGTATGAATATGTATGTATATGTATGTATATGTATGTATATATATGTATGAATATGTATGAATATGTATATATATGTATGTATATATATGTATGAATATGTATATATATGTATGTATATATATGTATGAATATGTATATATATGTATGTATATATATGTATGAATATGTATATATATGTATGTATATATATGTATGAATATGTATATGTATGTATATATATGTATGAATATGTATATATATGTATGTATATATATGTATGAATATGTATATATATATATGTATGAATATGTATATGTATGTATGTATATGTATGTATGAATATATATGTATGTATGAATATATATGTATGTATGAATATATATGTATGTATGAATATATATGTATATGTATGTATGAATATATATGTATATGTATGTATGAATATATATGTATATGTATGTATGAATATATATGTATGTATGAATATGTATGTATGAATATATATGTATGTATGAATATATATGTATATATATATGTCTTATGCTGGTACAGGTATATAGATGATATATTTGTGATTTGGAAGGGTACAAATGAAAGTGCATGGGATTTTGTGAAACAATTGAATTGCAACAATCTGAAACTACAATTTTCAGCCCAGATGAGTAGGGAATTGACTTGTTTCCTTGACGTTGAAATTTACATTATGAAAGGAAAACTACAAACAAAACTGCATAGGAAAGCAACAGCGGGGAACACGGTGTTACACGCTCTTAGTCATCACCCCAGGCATTTAATAAACAGCATTCCCTATAGGGAAATGTTGCGTATTCGCAGAATATGCAGCTCCGATATTGACTGTATATTGGCCCAACAGCAAAGCAGGGAAAGGTTCTTGGACAGGGGCTATTCTCAAGATGTGTTAAGTAGGGCTATAAACAGGACTACTAGTATAAATAGGTTGGAAGCACTCACCTACAAGACTGGCAACAGAAATAAGAATTTGCATCAGAATCAGTCTGAGGCACCAACCAGATTGATCTTAGCATACAACCTCCAACATAAAGCCATACGTAAAATTATTAACAAAAACTGGGCCCTGGTGCAGAGTGATCCCGTACTGAGCAGACATATTACTAGATCTCCCAACATCACCTTTAGAAAGTCACGCTCTATGAGCAATTCTTTGGTAAAAAGTAGCCCAGAGGTGAAACCAACAAAGACATGGTTGAGTTCTAGGAGGGGTTTTAAAAGATGCACCAGTTGCAAGGCATGTAAATATGGGGCCAACAAAACCACTTATTGCACACCTTTTTCTCCAAATCCAATACCGATCACCAAAACCCTTAACTGTAAAAGTGATCATGCTGTTTACGTGCTGGAGTGTTCATGCGGCCTGCAGTATGTGGGCAATACCAAGCTGCAGGTGCATATACGGATACTCCAGCACCTAAGGGCCATTACCAATAAAGATGTCACTTACCGGGTTGCCAGACATTTTAAAGATCGCCACGGCAGCAAACTGGATGATCTCAAATATTTTGTCGTGGATACGATCCACCCCCTCAGACGGGGTGGCAACCGTGAACTATTACTAAGGAGACTTGAGACCAGATATATTCTTGAATTAGATAGTAAAATGCCTCAAGGTCTCAATTCGAGTGAGGACTTCCACACCTGGCTTTGATTGTTCTGTATGTTTTTCTTAACGTTTTCATTAATTCATGTAACCGCTATCTCCAATGATCAATTTTTAGCTTTCACATTTATCTTATTTATTTTTTTATATATACACATTAGCACTTTAGTAAGTCACGGACGTGATTTCCAAGGGTGACCACTAGCACTATTTGCACTTGCACTTTACGTAGTATCTGTCATAGACCATGAGCCAATGCCCACTGGGGCAGGACTTTGCTTAGCGGACTGCACAAGAACCCTTCGAACACATTGATGATATATGGCCTGACTCTGTATTTATACGAAGGCCTGTTCACACAAGCATTAGAGCTTTAATTAACTGACTTTTGACTTGATTTTAGGATTGAACATTAATGTTTTTACCTATTTCATGTCACAATCCTAGTGTTTTTTAGCTCAGTTATTAGCATCCTTTTATTAAATTTTAAAGTATGCTTTGCCTGTTGTGTTTTAAATATTTATTATTATATAAATATTTTACCACTATGTGTTTTCTTATATATATAATATGATATTTTACACATGTATTTATCTATTTATATTTTGGGTCATTGCAGTGTTTCTAAGCCATTCAACGAATGTTTCTTTTATGTCTATGCTACATTTTTTTAAACTTAGTCACGTGTAAACACTATCACTTTAAATTGGTGAAAGCACTCCACATGCGCGTCATGTGATCAAGGGCACTGTGTTGCCCGAAACTCGTCATGGTGGTGGTGCAGGGCATTTACAAATAAACAAAAAACGCACCAGCAACGGGTCTGCATTCGTCTTTTCTGACTGAGTGGTCTTCACGGCGAAGCAAGCAGTATATATATTTATGTATATATGTATGTATATGTATATATATGTATGTATATATATATGTATGTGTATGTGTGTATATATGTGTGTGTATATGTATTAATGTGTGTATATATCTATGTGTATATATATATATCTTAAATGTTGAGAAAGTCAACAAAGAAAGTGCTGATCCAATATATATTGTAGTCCAAATCCCTTCCTCATTCAGTCCATTCAGAATACTTGAGCCAATATCTGTTATTCACAAAGTTTTTATCCTTAATAGAAAAATTCTCAGCCCAGGGCAACGCATTTCGAGCAACAAACTGGACTTTTGTTTTTGACCAATTTCAGCGGGACATGGAATGGCGCGTCTTTGAAGAAAGCGGTTTATCAATAGCATTCTTGGGTGATATGAACCCCTTGATATTGAGAGAGGAAGAATAAAGATTCATTCAATACTACTATGATCCCTGGTGAAGTCCAGTTTATTGGATGAAACGCATTGGCCTGGACTGACAATTTTTCTTTGAAGAATAATAACTTTGTGAAGAGCAGACATTGGCTCAAGTATTCTCATTGGACTGACTGAAGAATGGATTTGGACTACCATATATATATATATATATATATATATATATATATATATATATATATATATATATATATATATATATATATATATATATATATATATATATATATATATATATATATATATATATATATATATATTCATTACCTACTGCCATTTGCCAGTAGGTAGTTATCGTTAGAACCATGTTTCCATACGAAAAGCATTTTTGGACTTGCTCATAACTTTGGTGTTGTTTGACGAAGACTCACGAAATTTTCCCCTAAAAAAGTGTGCTGGTAATTCTTGTTGTGCGCAGAGAGTTTCGGGGTGATCCATCAACCAGGAGCAGAGAAAGAAGGGAAAAGGGAGGGGGAAAAATAAGTGTATTACCCATAGGGGCTTTGAACAGGACTACAGCCCAAACCGCTGGACGGAATGATACCAAATTTGGCAGAAAGCTAGCTTTTGGTCCACAGATGATGCTTTTTGTTATTTGGTGTAAATCCATTCAGTAGTTGTTGAGAAATGTATAGAAAACCAAATTTGTATATCTGCGATGGCGGATAATTCACAACAAATTTTCTACGAATCCCAGATGCGCGCGCCAATAGGAATGCTGTGATTGGCTGACCGCAAACTGAGCAGAGAGTTGCAGCCGCCATTTTTTTATATCGGGACAGTCCCTGGGGCTGACATGAAATGGCACAACTCGGTATAAGGGGTCAGGTTGGATGTGTCCTGACCCCGTGTGAGGGAGGCATATAAGGATCTTTCTGGAACTCCACATGTATATAATATGTCGCTAAACAGGTTTTTTTTCCACACGCGATATTTGTGAAGTTGTTGTGACTGTCAGCGTGCCCCCCCTGTGTAACGTCACACTAAATATCATCAAAAAAATGGAGAAAAAAAATTCACAGACCCACTCTGACAATGATGCACCCACTCACAGATGCACTCGGAGAGTAATGGACGCAGTCACAAACCCACTCACGCATCCACTCTCCGATCCACTGATCCACTTAAACACCCACTCACAGACCCAGACAGACACTGATGTACCCACTCACACTCATGCACCCACTCTGACTAAAACACCCGCTCAGACACTTGCACACCCACTCGTAGATCCACTGAGATACTCATGTACCCACTTACAGATGCAATGAGACTCACGGACCAACTCAGAGACTCATGCACTCACAGACCCATTGAGAAAATCATGTACCCACTCACAGACTGATTCACTCACTCTTGGAGGCACTCGCAAACCCACTCGGGCACTCACACCTCCTCACAGACCCACTGAGACAACTACTCAGACACTCACACACCCACTCAGACACTCATGCACCCAGGAAGACACTTATGCAGCCGCTCCCAGGCCCACTCAGACACTCAATCACCCATTGAGACACTCACACACTCACTCATCCATTGAGACACTCATTAAATCACTCACACACTCACTCTCGAAGGTTACAGGGTACAGCTAGGAAATAAAAATTTAAAAAACTTAGAAATTCACTGAAAAAACTAAAGGTTATAGGGATGTTAACGTTCAACTCAGATTTCGCTCATACAAAACCAGTGAAATTCAGCAGTTATAGTTAAATCAGCTAACTATAACTTACGCCCTGCAATGCACTACTTATTACCTCACGTATTACACCACTCATGACATCACTGTTGTATATATAAACATTCCTACAGACCTTACAGCTGCCAATATTTTCCTCAGAGGGTTCAAACCCCTCACTGGCCTCGCATCAACAGCAGAGACGGCAATCCGGAGGCAGAGGAGGTCACCAACTATATCTGCCTTATCCACTAAACCTGCCACCTGAGGAAAACAATGAGTTCCTACTGCTCCCTCTTCATTTACCCACTCTGGTAAGGGTAACGATTACATCTTACCTGGAACAGTGGAAAACTATAACCACTGACAAAGGGGTTCTGAATATTGTACAAAATGGATCTCAGATTCAAATATCCCCCACCAGCAGGCCCACTTAAGAACTCATCCCCTTTACATCAGGAAGAACTTCAGCAAGAAGTCTCCATTCTCTTGTGAAAGCAGGTGGTGAAAAGGGTCCTTACTGCTGACAAAGGAATGGGAATTTATTCCAGTTATTTTCTAGGGAAACAAAAAGGACTAAAGAAAAAGTTCAGACCTATTCTAGATCTGAAGAAGGCAAACAAGTGGATTTGCAAAGAAAATTTCAGAATGTTGGCTCTACATCAGATCTACCCCTAACTCCATCAACAAGATTGGCTATGATCTATAGATCTGCAAAATGCTGATTTTCACACACCAGTTACAAACAAAACAAAAAAAAACCGCACATGCCTGAGGTTTACAGTAGGGCGCGACCATTACCAATCCAAAGTCCTTCCATTGGTTCTGAAGCCTGCACCCAGGGCTTTTTCAAAATGCATGTTGGTCCATCAATTGTGTGTCTTTTGTTGGTCATAACAGCACATCTCAGGAAGTTGAAGCTATTAGTCTACCCCTACCTGGACGATTGACTGATCAAGGCTTCAACATATCAGCAAGCGTGCCAAAATTGCCAATTTATGGTTGTCACCTTGAACGAATGGACCTGCGTGTAAATCATGAAAAATCCATTTCCATCCCTGTACAATCTCTTCATTACTTGGGAGCATTTTTGGATACTGTAAACATAAAAGTATTTCCTTCAGAAGAGAGACAATTATCTATCCTTCAGTAATGTCACAATCTGAAGAAAACAGCCCATCCAACAGCGGGGCAAATATCATCTCTCCTAGGCTCAATGGCCCCCTGCATCTTTCTGGTGCCGAATGCGCATGTGAACATTAGACCTCTACAACCATGTCTGGAGTGTCAGTGAGGCCAGTTTTCAGGAAAAAGAGAAGACAAAGGTACCCTAACAATAGACTAATCGCTCAGTTGGTGGCATCTTCCAGAAAATCTACTCAAGGGAATGAGTTTTCAAAATATCCCAACACAGACAATAGTAATGTACTTCTCCCTATTAGGTTTGGGTGCTCACATGGATCACCTTTAGATTCAAGGCCCCTAGTCTCCGAAGGAACATACAAACTGCATCAGTCTCTCAGAGCGGTGCCTCTAGCTCGTAAGGATTTTCTTCTGTCCATCAATACTAATTCCCTCTTGTCCAGATAGACAATACAACCACCATGCATTATCTGAACAAGCAGGGAGGCACAAGATCCAGAACATTGTCCCTAGAAGCTCAAACAATCAGGAAACGGCTAGTATCCAGAAATCTCAGGATTACAACTGTCTATCTGCCAGGCATCCAGAATGCTCAAGTGAACACTCTGAGCAGAACCATTCACGAGAACCACAAGTGGGTGTTAAACAATGCCATTTGGCAAGACTTTTTTATTTTTTGCGATTGGGGTTTCCCTCAAATACTCCTCTTCATAAACCAAGAAAACAAGAAATGACCAAACTTCGCCATGAGGTTTTATCAGCCAGGCATGTTGAGGAATGCCCGATGGATCAACGGTTCGGGCAAATTTCTTTACACCTTTCCTCCCATTCCCCTTTTGCCTACAGTGATTATCAAACAAATTCACTAAAAGGACAAAATGATTATCGCCCCAGAAGGTCAGTGGTGTTTCCCAGATTGTCTCCACCTCTTAGAATGGCCACACAGGATGTTGCTGTGCAGACTGGACCTTCTACACAAATTCAGAGGCCAGGTACTGTACCCCAACCTTCAGTCCTTGAACCTTGCAGCTAGGCTTCAGAACTCCTACAATATGGCCATTTGAATCTTCCTCAAGAGTGCATGTTCGTGTTGATTGAAGCCAGAAGAACATCTACTAGATTTTCCTACTCTTAAGTCGAAGAGGTTCTGCATTTAGTGTGCTCAAGACAATTTTAATCCTGTCACCTGCTAAGAGCCAGTGTTTCCATAGCTACTTCATCTAATGCAAGTAACAATCATGGCCTCCAAAAAATGTCCTTTGCACATGTCCTTTTTTGAAATTCCTGTAGTTAAGGAGGGCATTAAGTAAGTTTACCCTTCTATCCAAAGACTTTCAGATATGTGGGAGTTGGAAAGTTTCCTTTCTTGTCTCATGGGCCCTCCTTTTGAGTCTATACATAAGGCTTTCCTACAACATATTTCATGGAAAGAATCTTTCCCAGTCACTATAACCTCTGCACAGAGGGTTTGTGAAATTCAATCTCCGTTTCCACGAACCTTACACAGTTTTTCACAGTAATAGGGTAGTAATGAGAATTCAACCTAAATTCTTCCCTAAAGTGGTCTTGGAATCTCATGTTAATCAAATCATTACTTTACCTACATTTTTAAGAATCCAGTTTCTGAGTTTTATCTGGACACAACTAAAGACTTGAGAAAGTCCAAATAATTGTCTGTAAACTATGGTCCATTGCAGATGGGGTTTGGCACATGGAAATAATCCCTATCTGGATAATCTCTTGCATACTCCTCTGCTATCGGAAAGCTAACAAAACTTTACATGGTAAGCTAAAAGCACATTCAACCACAGGTAAAGTGCCACTGCTGCATTACTGAGAAACATTCCAATCTCGGAGATCTGAAGGCATGAACCTTGAGATCTGGTCATACCTTCACAAGCCACTATTATCTTGTTTCAGATTCTAGAGCAGGTGGCCAAGTAGGAAAGCCTCTTCAAGAAATCTCCTTGCTTAGCTTTAATCTTATTATCTCTTCCCTTGTGGCTTAAGAGATAGCGCCGGGACACCTCTGAGGTAGCTGTTGCGCTCTATAAGTGTCTGTATTATTATTATTATTATTAGGCAGTCTATTCAGTGATTGATTTTCAATGGAGATTCCCTGAAGGGTAAGGAATGGCTTCTTACCTGTAATCTTAGTTCACTTTCAAGGGACTCAAGTGAAATCCTAAGCAACCTTCCGTCCTGTCGGTGGAAGAAACCAGATTTGATTCACACTTATCGGTTACATAATGCATCAAAAAACGGAGTTTAGAGGACTAAGACTCCCTTGCTCTTCATGCAAGACCACTCCCATGGGGAAACAACTCTTAACAATGTGAGATGATGTTTGTACTAAACTTCCAGCTTGTATACTGTATGATGAGCCAGTTTAATAAAAAGATATAAAAAAAAAAAAAAAAGAACTGAGTTAACTGCCACAGTCCTAATGGGACACTGACGGTCAAGATGCCCTTTAAGGCACCGTATTCCATCGTCATTCTAACATAGCTGCAGCCTATACATTTGCATTACCCTATCCTTCATTAGAATTCAATTTAAAAAATAACAAAAAGGGTTTGTGAAGGATGTTTTTAAAATGGCACTTTTCCTTCTTTAATGACCTTTTAAGGCGTTATGTAATTTCTTCCAATGTTTAATGTAAATTAATGAAATTGGCAATATAGCCACACCCTCAACCATATTTTCTCCTCCAACAACTGGATTAACACCACCCACACAACCCCGCTCACATGGTCCAGCCACTACATCATACATTTCAAGATACCGTCCACCAAGCCACCCTACCAGAAAAACCCAAAGCACCATCAAAACACTTGTGCAAAATTTCCCAAAAAACTGGACTGGAACTCTACAGGAATGCCCACTCACCCATACTGTGAACCTCGATGTCGACACCAAGCTCTTCAATAAATGGTTTGCTGAAGGTGCGAACCGCAGCGCTCCCACCAGAAACAAGACCTACAAAAACAACAAACTATCCTGCTGGTACACAAATGACCTCAGGGAGTCCAAGCTCCACTGCAAACAATCTCGAGAGGAAAAGGAGACTCGAAAAAAAACACCACCGCAAGATCCACATAAAAAATCACCCTAAACCTTTACCACCAACAACTATGAGATGCAGACACACCCTTGACCTCCCAGACCCACATCATACCCTGCCTCAAGAAGTTACACTGGCTCCCGATCCAGAAGAGATACCAATTCAACATGTTGACCCATGCATACAAATCCTGCACAACGATGGACCAGTATACATCCGATCCGAAGCCTCCGAGATCATCTGCGGCGTACCCCAGGGATCGTCCCTCAGCCCAACACTGTTCAACATCTACATGGCCCCGCTCGCACGCATCGCCAGACAGCACGACCTCAACATAATCTCCTACGCCGAAGACACTCAACTGATCCTCTCCCTCACCAAGGACCCCCTCGCCGCCAAATCCAACCTCCATGAAGGAATGAAGGCCGTCGCCGATTGGATGAAGATCAGCCGACTAAAACTGAACACGGACAAGACAGAGGTCCTCATCCTCGGCTCCAACCCCTCAGCCTGGGACGACTCCTGGTGGCCAACGACGCTGGGAGCAGCCCCGACACCCACCGACCACGCACACAACCTGGGAGTCATCCTCGACTCAACGCTCTCCATGGCCAGGCAAGTCAACGCAGACTCATCCTCCTGCTTCAACACCCTCCGCATGCTTCGCAAGATCTACAGGTGGATCCCGACAGACACAAGAAGAACAGTCACCCAGGCCCTCGTCAGTAGCAGACTTGACTATGGGAACGCCCTCTACGCGGGAGCCCCGGCCAAGCTCATCAAGCGACTGCAACGCATACAAAACGCCTCCGCACGCCTGATCCTCGATGTACCACGCCACAGCCACATCACCCCCACCTGAGGAACCTGCACTGGCTCCCCGTCGACAGGAGAATCTCCTTCAAACTCCTCATCCACGCACACAAGGCACTCCACAAGACTGGCCCAGCCTACCTCAACAGACGACTCCTCTTCTACGTCCCCAACCGCCAACTCCGCTCCGCCGACCTCTCCCTCGCCACCGTCCCTCGCATTCGAAGAACTACCACCGGCGGCAGATCCTTCTCCCACCTCGCCTCCAAGACCTGGAACACCCTTCCACTAAGCCTACGACAGACCCAAGACCTGCTGACCTTCAGGAGGCTACTCAAGACCTGTTGTTCGACCAGTAGCAGCACCCCCCCCCCCCCCTTTTTTCTCCCCAGCGCCTTGAGACCCTCGCGGGTAAGTAGCGCGCTTTACACATTCTGTGATTGATTGATATACATCAACAAACGACTGACCTTTCACCAACTGACCAGACACCTACCTACCTCTCCCTCACAGACACCCCCAGATCTGCAGAGGCAAAAGCGTAGGACTCTCCTTCTCACACCGCAGGCCAATGCTTAGAACAATCTTCCCCTACACCTCAGGTCTGGCTCATCACTCTAGCAATTCAGGAAAGAACTCAAGACCTGGCTGTTCAAATAACCAGATCACCACCAAGCATTGAGCATCGCCAGCACCTTGAGACCCTCCTGAGTGATTTGCCGTGCTTTACAAAATCTTTGATTGATTGAAAAAAAGGGCCCAACTCTCAGACTCAGTGCCAGCTCCAACAACGGCAAATAACTTTTCACCACTGTCAAGAAGTTCTCCAATCCCGCACCTGCCAACAGCGACATCATCCCATCACAAGCACTCTGCAACGACCTTCAAACTTCTATGAACAGAAGATTGTCAAGATCTACAACACATTCGACCCACAGCATACCGATATGAACTCCCTCAACCAACCAGACACCTGCTTCATCGCCAAACAGCAGCTAAGCAGCTGAAAGCCGCTCTTGAACAAAGAAACCTCCGCCCTAATGAATGCCATCCACTTAGGAGCCCCCTGAGACCCATGCCCCCACTTCATATGCAACTTTGGAAGAACCATAATTTCCCCCGCACTCACCGCTATCATCAACGCCTCCATAACCACCACCATCTTCCGTTCTTCCTGGTAAATTTCAGCTGTTAAAAAAACCAACCGTGGACCCTAACGCCCTCAAAAGCGACAGACCCATCTCGCTCCTGCCTTTTCCAACTAAATTAATTGAGAAGACCCTCAATACCCAAATCGCAGACCACCTAGAACTCCCATCAACTCATAGACAGCTCTCAATCAGACTTTCGCACCAACCACAGCACAGAGACAGCCCTCATTGCAGCCACTGATGACATCTGAAGCATCCTCGACCGAGGAGAAATGGCTGCACTCATCCTCCTCGACCTCTCAGCAGCTTTCGATACGGTCTCCCACAAATCACTCATCAGAAAGCTTCAGCATTTAGGTATCTGCAGACCGGCCTTCAAGTGGATATCCTCCTTACACACGGACAGAACTCAACGAGTTGGACTTCCCCCTTACACCTTGGGAGGATGGAGTGGTCTTGAGTATCTTCTAATATGTCAAACCCGTAATAGCTCATCCAGCAACCCCACATTTTTGGGAAATTCCGCGGGCAGCCCCTGCTTTCATAAGTGACCTTTTTTGAGGCCATATATAGATCCATCCCCTTTCTCCATTCTTGGATTGTAGGAACCTCGGCTGCCCCCCTCCCACCCATTGCCTGGCCACATCTCGCTTAGCTACAGCTAGGTCCAGGGCACTAAAAAGTAGTTGTGATCTGGAGCATCAACATCATTGGGGAAACCCAGGAGATCAAATTTAGGATCCGCTGGGAGGGGCACCTCAAGAACTGCTCTCCCCATCGTATGCAATCTGTTCCTATCATAGTTTACCCTGTGGAGGATTTTATATCGAATGAGATGGATATCGGGCCTTGATGGACACCTCTCGTGGGTGCATGAGGGCTGCCTCCCAATCAATATCTTCCATGTCTCCCGTGTATCTCTCCCATTTCTCCCGAAGTCTACCCAAATTATCAGACATATTATTATTTAGTGTCTTGTGTATGAGGGACACTGCTTTACTCGTTAGTTCCTCCTGTAATAATCTCTGCTCTAGCTGGGCGTATTCTGGCACCCACTATTCCTTCCGCCTACCACGCATGGCGCAATTGGGAATATTTAATGAATTTGGGCTTGTGGAGGCTGTGTTCACTACAGAAGGCTGTTAGAGGTTTATTCTCTACCCCCCCTCCCCCCTCAACACTCGCCCGCAACAATTCCCATCAGGCCCCATGTGCCAAGCAATTTACCAATCTCCTGAGCCACATTTCTTTCCACAATGATGTTGCTTTAGTGACTCTACGGGCCCATCCTACTGATCTTGTTGCCCATTCCCATACTCCCAGGGTGACCTGCATCGCAGGAAGTAATCTACTAGCACCCTTGCCACCATAAAGATAGAATAGGTGAGTTTGGGGTTTCAGTGTCGCCCTCTCCAGCATATATGTAGAGTGGTCTCTTGATGCATGTGTCTAGTCATTGATGGGAATTAGGGGCCAGATGTACGACCCTTTCATTTAGCGCCTCGCAATTTGCGACTCATTGCAAGTCGCAAATTGCGAGGCGCTAAATGAAATGTAGAACAGTGTTATTACACGTTTTGAAACGGGCATTGTCTTGATATTGCCCACGCCCGAAGCCTTGCCCCCTGTCAGGGTTGGAGGAGAACCCGCCGGACGAGCGGCCCCTGCCACGACCGGCCCCTTGGAAAACCCGGGGAGTAAAGACCCTTCTTATGTTCGACTGGGCTTTGTCCAGTGAGGTGAATGTTGCCACGAACGTGCCCAGCTCTTTGACGAACGGGTTGCCAAATAAGCCCCCCCTGGGCCACCGTGCCGGCTTCCGAAGAAGCCAGGTCACCCAACTTTGGGTCCAACTTGATCAGGAGAGAACGCCGCCTCTCCGTGGAGAGCGCACAATTAGCGTTCTCCAACAACACTATAGCACGCTGCGCCCAGCCTGAGAGCACTTCTGGGGAAATTAGGGTACCGGAGGCCTTAGCCTCTTTGCCCATGTCAAGAGTTTTGGTCACAGGACCCACTGCATCCAACAGCTTGCCCTGGCATGAGCGCCAGTAGCGATCAATGCCCTTCTTAGGGTCCCTCACAAACTTTGCCAGGAATGTTGCCATCTTCGGGTCTATTTCGGGCGTTAGGGCAACCTTCCCTTCCAAACTGGGGCGGGGCACTCTGCCCGAAGGCGGTTGTGAGCGTCCTTCTCCATTGGCTTGCGCAGACGGCTCGCTACATACTGGGCTATCTTGTCCCCCGGGACCCAGTCTGTTGATCTAGGGTAAACAATATTGTCTGGATCCAGCATGTCTGAGACCCCCCCTGGGGCAGGAGTGGCGGTCGGGAGCCAAGGCCTAGAGGGACTTGCTTCCTCATCTGTGTCACCAGGGGAATCGTCATTGTCTAGGGGGTCTGGGGAAGCGGTTCGCGGGGGTGTCGGGGTGCAGTCCACGGGGGGCAGTCCGCGGGGGGCACGGGCTCTGGTTGCGGCGGCACCTGCGCTAAGAAAGCCTGCTTTAAATGGGCGAAAGCATCCACGTCAACCCCTTGGGAGCATTGCTTCTTGGCCGGGGGGGACCGTCGGGCTGAGGCACCTGTGGAGACCTAGGGGTAGCTGGCGCGGGAGCAGCCCACTTGGCGCACTCTTTCGCGATTTGCGCTGACGGGCGCTGCTCTAAAGGCTCCATGGCTTGATTAACAGCCCTGTAGATGGAGTCATCCACTGCCTGATAAAATTCATTGTTCCAGGGGAGGTATGACGAGGGATACTCCTCCTGGAACTGATTCTGCTCCGACTGCATGGCTAGGTAAGTACACAGCCGCTGGTAGCACACTGGAGCAACAGGCAGCACGGTGCTGAAAGCACTAGTTTTTGGGGCACAGAGTGGCACACTATAAAAGGCTGGGAGGGAGCCCAGACATATGTGGGTGGCCCAAGGTACACAATTAGCTGGCAGAGCCCAGGGACACCACAGCCCTCTCAATCGCAGGGCAGCCAACCGGGACAGTGTCCCACAGGCACCACGCGGTGCAAATTACGACCCCGCAGGGTGTTAAATCACAAACCAGGTACAGACCCTCACAGGGCGTTCAGTCACACAAACGGGGGCAATACAGACCCAAACGGGCAAAAACCGGGTGGCAGGGGGCAAGGCTGAGCTCTCACAGGGGCAGCGCTCGTCAGCACTCTAATGCCAGTGCCTGACTCGCGCTGCCCATAGAGAGTGCATTACGCCCCCTGGCGGCAGGAGGACCTCACCGCACCTCATAGGGGAAAGCCAGTTGCGTAAGGTACGCCCAAAGCGTC
This sequence comes from Calotriton arnoldi, assembly GCA_963921515.1. Classification (NCBI taxonomy): domain Eukaryota; kingdom Metazoa; phylum Chordata; class Amphibia; order Caudata; family Salamandridae; genus Calotriton; species Calotriton arnoldi. The sequence continues at coordinate 861,139 of CAWUFW010006668.1, forward strand.
CCGCGACCTACAGGGTATCTAAAAATCAGAAATATAAGCAAGCGCTATAAAACACCATTAAAGACAGCCTTTCATAACCCCCAAACCAGGAGAAAGAAATGAAATCGACTTATCTTGCTGCTGAGCAGCGAAGGAAGAGGAAACAGCGTGAAGGGACTATGCTGGGTTGCTGGAGTGTGGACAGCGAGGAAGGACTCTTGTTGAGACTTTTTGTTTTCCCTATTGTTCATGGGAAATGTAGTTGGTTATTGTTTAAAAAATGTGCTGCTGTGAAAATAAAGCGAAGGAAGAAGGCATAATCTGAGCCTCCGGTCCTGACATGGAATCTTGATGGACATGGGTGCTAACGTTTACTTCAAGGTTTTCCTCCTATCCTTGAAGGATTGGATAGAGACCCACTAGATAAGCAAGGTGGGTTTAAGGAAGGTCACTCCACCGTAAACTGTTTTAGCATGTGGTCTAGAACCTTGAAGTCGATTGACATGAGGAGGAACTTATTTTGCAGTCTTTTTGACTTCTGAACCGTATTCGATCTTGTTGACCACAAACGTTTGTGGGATAAATTAAGACAAATTATTCCTCAAATACTCCTTTCTATCTTGAGAGACGTTCATACGGGGAATTGGGCGAGGTTGGCGATAGATTTAGAAGGTACCTTGTCAACAAATTACTAGTTTTCTGCAATTATTGTGAATTTATTAATCTGACATGGTATATTGTTAAAGCATGAGTGGATGAAGTGTCTTCCTATAGATATTTTGGTATACATTTTCAAAATGTGTATATAGATCATTCAATAACACAGACTTTGTCATCTACTGACCGGCTCGGGAAAGTCAGAGGAGATTTTGGTGGCCAATCCTAACCTCCTGTTTTGAAAGCTTATAAAGTGATGGTTCAGATACAGTTTTCATACAGTGCGGAATTCCGCTGCTCGGGGATGGGGGTGTAAATACTGTATTAATCCGATTAAAGAGCAATGTCTCAAATAGTTGTTGGGCTTACCTAAATCTTCCATTATGCAAGCCGTAAAGTTGGAAGCCAATTTGTTGTTATGGACAGGTGTGCTTTGTTTCGAAATAGCCTTGTGGTTTCTTCCCAACCCAAAATTGCCATGCTTTGCATGATGGAAATCGTAAATCTTGAATTGGGGTAGGCCCAGGATATAAGACTGCAAATTAATACTGTTCACAGTCAATTGTCATTAAATATATTTGAATTTGATTCGTCATTAAGTTGTCAAAACCTGAATCATTTGAAGCAGGAAGAGATAGTTTGAACTATTTGGTCATGGAGTAGTTTACAACAAGAAGCTCATAATAACATTGTTAAGAAATAATTACTGAACCCTGACTTGAGGCAAGTTATTTTTAAACTCAGGATAAGTCCCAATGTCCTTTAGACATGCTCAAAGGTCGTGAGGTCAGTAAAAAGAAATTGAGATTTTTTTAATTTCTTTTTTAAACAAACTATTGATTTTCCATCATCGTCAAGCAACAAGCAAAATAAATAAGAACAGTACCTCCACCATCTTACACAAGCTCAGCAATACAATATCAAGTGTGATAAAATGAAAATCCCTCCCTATAGTGCCCACCCACCTCCCCTGCTCATGCCCATATATCATTACATCAAATGCTTGTGTCACATTCTGTATCGTCTCATTTCGATTAATAATGGGCAGTTGGCAACCATAGTTCCTGGTCTGGTGTCGGCCTGTTGGAATACAGGCATTAGCAGTTGGTGGCTCAAACATTCCAGCATTGCTAAGGAGGAGTCATCCTTAATGGAGTACCTCTGGTGATGCCACTTGCGACGGGGGATCTGGATCTTTCATACAGTCTACTAGCGCCTCCCACGCCCTGGCCATATCTAATGAGCCACAGCCATTTCGAGCCTCTCGGAGCAGCACTACACTTTCATATCCCGCCCTACCTTCTAAGCTCTCTGCCCCCTGTTTTCGCTCAGGGTCCTACAGGAGCCTTACAATTCCTAGTAATTTCCCTCTTCATAAGAATAAAGTCCAAATTTTGAAACCCACTCGTGGCCTTGGTCTTACAAGTGGGTGGTAACCAACTTAATAAACTGTGTCCTGGGTTGCAGGGGACCTCTCTCTCAATGATATCCACAACCATGTTTGTGACTACTAACCAATAGTCAGTGAGCAACGGGCAACTCCAAAACGTGTTGAAACTCTGCTCCCGCATCACGGACAAGTCACTCCCTCTGTATGAAAATACCTATTTATTCTGCCGGGGTGAGGTACACCCTGTGTAACACATACAAATTAATTAACTTAAAACGGGCATTTCTCGATACTTTGGGAACCTGTTCTAATAGTCGCCCAGTCGCTTTCCAGTATGGGGATCCCCAAGTCATCCTCCCATCGGGTCCAAAGGGTGGTTGGGGGCATCAGCATGCCCTTTCTAATCGTCCTATATAAGCAGGTGACAGCCTTGAAGGTGCCCAAAGACTTGACTATATGGTGACAACTCTTGTGTTGTGGTGGTTCTGATAGGCCCACACCCCAAAGCCTGAGGACCGCTACAGTCACTGCCCCTTAGAGCTAAGTGGCCCATGGGTAGATCGTTTTCCAAGAGTAACTCCTAGAACCAGAGGAGCTCCTCTGCCCTGATCAAATCACCCATCATTGATGCTCCTGCAGTTATCCAATCTGTGAGACCCCGCCAATCCCCCCATGGGGATAGTACCCCCAGCGTACCCATGGGTATGTCAGGCGACTACAAGACCCTCACTTGTGTTTTTTGCAGTCATCGGGCACAATAGCGTCGCATCACTCTGAATTCAGTGGTGTAATCTCTAAGAGGGCGTTCTAGCCTTATAAGTACCCTAAACAGTTGATGGAGATCAGGTACAGAATGACTCATCTCCTGCTCTGGAGTCAGTCAGTCTGCCTGCCAACCACTGAATTAGCCATTAGAGCTATCCCGTGAGGTAGTAAGACTCTAATTCAGGGACAGCCAGTCCACCTTCCCCCACAGGTCTTTGCAACGTGGTCAGAGCCACCCGTCGGCAGCCCGATCCCCATATGAAAGCAGTGATGAGCGAGGCGAGTTCCCGTAATAGTGCCTGGGGGATCCACACCAGCAAACACCACAAAGAAATACAGGAGTCAGGGGGAGCACAACCATTTTTAGTAGTGCATCTCGGCCCGCAACAGAAGTCAGTACTCGTTCTAAGAGCCCAAATCACCTTCCCCACGTTCCCTTCTGACACATCCGTTTGGTCATGGTATATTTTCACACCCAAGTACTGCAAGCATCGGGCCTCCCACTGTAATACCTCTAACCGCTCTGGGGGCCCTCAATTCGCAAGTGTCAGGAATGAACACAACTTCTGGCGGTTGATCCTTAGTCCAGAGAGCAACCCGAACTCCTCCAGTAATCTCCTAGCCCCTACCAGAGTTGTTGTCGTATTTTGGAAAAAAATTAGATCATCCGCATACAAGGCGATGTGGTGAGTCTGCTCTCTGATCTCAATGCCCGTATAGCTGTCCCCAGCTCTGGCATAGCTGGTCAGCAGTTTCATTGCAATCCCAAATAGCAAAGGCGACAAAAGGCACCCCAGCCTGGTCCCACGGCCCACACTATAGTGAGATAATCCTTCCTGTCTGGATTCTGGCTGTGAGGTCCATTTATAGCAACCTAGTCAAGGCTATAAATCCGTACCCCAATCGGAAGTGCTCCATTACACCATAGAGAAAGTCCCACTCTAGGCTGTCAAACGCCTTCTCTGTCTACTGCAAAGATCGCTGTGGCTGCACGGTCATAGGTGGTAGCCTCTAGCAGTGTTAAGAGTTTCTGAATGTTGAGCGCCGTTTTCCCTGACCAGGGAGAAGTTGAGTGGCAAGAATCTTGCTGCTGATTTTATAGTCAATGTTAAGCATCGACAATGGCCGGGAGGCCCTCTTGTCATGCGCTGGCCTCCCTACCTTTAACAATGGCACTACTAGTGCCTTGGGTGGAGGGAGGCAAAAGGCCCATATCCCTAGCCACTTTATATAGGTCCACCAGCTTAGAGGGCGGCTCATCCGCATATGTGGCATAGAGATCAACCAGGAACCCGTCCATTCCAGGTGTTTTTCCCAGTGCTATGAGTTTTATAGCTGCCCGGATCTCTTGCAAGGTGCCCCCCCGCCCAATCTCCTCAGATTCCTCAGGGGAGAGAGCAGGGAAAGTTAAAGGCCAGGAACCCACCTGTATAGCCCCCTGCATGTTCAGAGGCACTCGTGTAGAGTTCAGAGTAGTAGCTACAAAGTTGCTGATTGATTTCCGCCTGTCTATGCAGCCGGGTTCCCTGGTCTGTTTCAAGTTCTACAATGACTGAGCCCCGTTTTGCAGGGTTAGCAGGCCAGGCCAAGAGGGAACTAGTGCAGTCACGCTCCATATTCGCCCAGTTCACATAAGCTCTGTAGTCGAAACACTGCAGTTTCTCGACCTGTTCCTCAACTTTTTCCTTGGCTTCTAGCAAGGCTGGTTGCAAGTCTGGACGATCCGACCAATGCTGTTCCACTTCCCTCAGCGGCTCTTCTGATGATAAGACTTCGTTCAATAAGGTACTCCTCACCCCCACCAACTCCGCTATGAACTTTCCCCGGAGCAGGGCCTTAAAGGCATCCAACTCCACCCAAGGCGATGATTCAGTTCCAGTATTGTTCTCAAAGTACTGTTGAATGCAATCCCCTATGGTGTCTCGAGAGACCGGATCCTCTAAGGATTCCGGCTTCAGTTTCCATGCTGGTATGCAGTGTCTAAACCATTCCTACCCCAAGGAAAGGAGGACCATGTTATGGTCCAATATAGTTATAATGAATTATTCAATGTCTCGTACCAACCCATGGTCCAGAGAAACGTGTTCAGGCGCACGTGGAGACTCAAGAAAATGGAGTAATCCCTCGCTAGTGGGTGTAACAGGGGCCAGGTGTCGATTAGTCCCCATTTCGATTGCCAGTCCATAAATAGGTGGGCCACTCTTGTGATGGGGAAGTCCCGCAGTGTGGGGTGGGAACGATCGAACACTAAGTCTGCTTTACAGTTATAGTCCTCGCTCATGACGAGACCACCAGGTAGGGGGCCAAAGACCTCGATTGGTCTGCTAAGAACGCCCCTTGGTTTACATTCGGGGCATAAATATTAATGATCGCTATGTCCCGGCCGTCAACTCGACTGGTCAATGCCACAAATCAGTCAGATCTCCAGTGTGTTGGAAGGGGACCCCTGAGCCTATTCATATCCGTGCCCAGAGTGTCACTTTAGGAAGGTCCATGTCTTAGTCCACAGATGAGCTGGATCTGTGCTCGGTGCCTGAATCGCAGATGTCCACAGGAGGAGGCTGAGCTGCCACTCATTGTTGCAACTACCTCCACAGCTCACTGCTGCTCCCGCTGGACTTCCTCTCCGGTAGGGACCGTCCTGTTGTGACTTTTAGCCTTGTGCCGCAAACTGGTCCTCATTGGTTTTCATCATGGTGATCTCTGGCTAGGACCTGCCTGCGGGTGCAGATCAATCCATTCCAAAGCCTCCTGGGGGGGGCAGGCAGGCAGTTTCAGAAAAACTGACCCCATCTGCAGTCGTTACTCGCAACCGGGCAGGGAACAGCATGATGTAGGACAGGCCCATCTGGCAAAGGTGGCGTTTAGCATCCAGGAATATGGATCGCTGTTTTTGTACCTCCCTAGTGAAGTTCGGAAATAAAACTTTGCTATTTTCAACTCCGAGGTCTCCACTCTTGCTGGCTCGATTCAGGAGATGGTCCCGTTCTTTGTAGTGCAACAGTCTGGCCACCACTGGCTGCGGGGGCTCTCTCGGCCGCAGGGGCCTCGCCAGAACACTGTGTCCTCTCCAGGGCATAAAATGGGGAGAGACCCTCTGGTGCCACCTCCTCATGCAACCATTGTTCTAGGTAGTCTTGCATACTGCTTCCCTCCACACGCTCCGGCAGTCCCATCAGACAGATGTTGTTTCGTCACAACCTATTTTCAGCATCTTCTGCCCTGAGCTCCAGTGTTCAAACCTTCCCTTCTATGCTAGTGAGTTGCCGCTAGTTCTCTCTCCGCTGTCCTGACCCGTTCTGCCAGGCAGCGGTGTTTCTTTCAGGATGCTAAATCTGCTACCACCATATCAATCTTCATCTCCAGCACCTCTCTGGAGGCATTGATGGCTTGAAGAATATCTTGGAGACTGGAGCCACCAGGAGGTCCTGCTTGTAGGGTAGGCGCTCTAGTGTCCTGCATGCGTTCAGCGGAGTCGCCCAGGATCGAGCCTCAAGTGTATGGGTCCTTTTTTCGGGACACCTTGCCCATGATGATGGTCGAGTTGTGGGAGGTAAAGCAAGAGAGGCAGTACGCTCCTAACGCTGCAGCTCAGTGCCAGGGGTTCGTTGGCTTGGCAAGGGGGAGGGGAGTGCGCCAAGAACGTGGAGGCCAATCACCGGCGTCCAGGGAAGGAAAATCTGATATGTCCCACAGAGCTTACCCAGCAGCGCAACCAGCAATGCCTGTTACAGTCATAGGACTCCCTCCAGCAGGTCACAATGCAGGTCCTGATAACCCACCAGGGTCCAAGGATATGGGCCAGTAGGCGAGGTGGCTCAGGCTGGCAGTTATGTACAGTGGACACAACTTGATCGAGGATTTCACATCTAGCTAGATGCAGTGGGAACGTAAGAAGGCAAGCACTAGAGACGGGGCCCTTCGGCCACCCAAGTAGTAGGGTAGTTTCTCGGAGCGTATCGTTCGCTTCAAGGAACAGTTCTCTGTGACGGAAGTTACCAGCGCCAGGCCTCGAGGGCCGCCAGGCACACCTGTCCACTCTGGAGCACCGTCTACTCCCAGCACTCAGGGCAGCGGTTCCTCCAACAGGAGAGGATAAGGAGTCGCAGCACTCCACTATCAATGGCTGTCAAGTGTTTACCGTAGGTGGCAGATGGCTCTTGGCGTCACTCTACTGGGCCGCCGGTCAGGTTCACGGGCCGGGTGGGTCAGGGGGACTCAGCAGCACTCACCGCCCATCTGCAGCTCCAGAGGGTCTTTGGGGCATCAACTTCCAGTGGCAACCGTGGCCCAGCTCTCAGGGTGGCCCTCCAGCAAAGTGGCAGGCACAGGCACAGGCAGCAGTCTCTGTGTCAGTTTGTTTCGGCCTCCGTGCCCAGTCGCAGCCGCCTTGCCTCTCGCACCTGCCTCCAGTTTGCCGCCAGTGAACAGCTTGCTCCTCTCATAGTACTTCCGCAGCAGCCGCTGTAGCAAAAACACTCACCACTGGGTCAGTGCGGATCGGGGAAAGCCACTAGACACCAAGCAGTTTCCCACAGACGCCCGGTCCTGTTCCAAGTCAAGGAGGCATACATGTTCTCATTCGCATGGTCGTTCTCATGAGCACTCTTCCTCCAGATTGAAATCATCAGGTAAATCAAAAAAGAAGAAACATAAAAAGTGGAAACATAGCTCCCTTTCAGCCCGCCACTCCGCCATGTGGAGTCGCACAACACCACAGTGTACTCCAAAGCTGTGGACTCTGCTTCGACCTCAGAATCAATCCCAGCCCTAATACCAATGCAACTTGAAATCTGGGTCCATCCGCCGCACTGCAGCAAATACAGACTGTTAGAGAGGCCATGCTGCAGTTGTTCATTACCCTACTGGATCCCTCTGGGGCACCTCTGTGGCCTAAGAACCCTAGGGGGCCTCCAGTCATTCTTCCACCAATGGATCTGTCCCAGACTCTGACTGAGCCCCTCGGCCCTGTTCCGGGGTCAGCCCCTACTCCAGGGCTGGCACCAAGCCCAATACTCCTTACGGTGCCATGGCTGATGCAGAGCTTTCATGCAATCACCGACACCTGAGGGGAAGCCAATAGTGTTTTTTGGCACAGAAATAAATCTGTGACAACCTCCTCGCCTCTTAAATTATTTAGATTCGGAGACGATCCCTTAATTCTGCGGACTGCCTGATCCCGATAATTCCGATAATTCACAGATTTATAATGTTACAAATCTATTTCTGGACCTTCTAGATGGTAGTGGCGTGGATAACCTTCCCTGACACTGGCGTCCATTCACTCAAACCCTTTCCCATCGACGGAAGAGTCTGCCTCCTTCGCAACAGTCATTCAACTGCCTACAACTGAGGTCAAGACAAATGTCCTAACAGAGGTCTTGCAGCCCGGACAGACCTCAAAGGAACCTCTCCTGCCTTTTAATGCCCACCAGTTAATAGGCAGATAGGCAGGAGAGACCGACCTACCATTGGATACCCATTGGATACCCATTGGATACCCAGCCTTTCTCCTGCAACACCTCATACCAGAGAGTCTGGTGGTTCAGGCCTCTACCTGCTGCAGGCTCAGCTGCCATGCGTTTCTGATCACCTTGCCAGATTGTGAGAAGCTGGCCTGGTATATGATGTCCACTTATGTAAGTGGGCACCGGTCCACCAGTCCAGACAACCCTTATGGTGATTTAAGAGGTCTTAGACAACCTTAGAAAGCTCTCTAAGTAGTAGCTGTGGAGAGCAGCCTTCAGGCTTAGTCCAGAAGGAGTGTAAAGCAGCTTGTATTACCAGAATGCAATCTTATATGTATAGATTAAGTGAAAAAGAACCACACAAGGTATTTATAAAAATATGTATTTATTATATAATACTCTCTAACACATACAACTATCTCCTAGCTGGAGATATGCACAATGTGCACAATACTTTGCAAAGAAACACAGCGAATAGCACAGAATACACAGTGGACCCCAGGGGGGGACCAAACCATATACTAAGAAAGTGGTATAAGAACCACAACTCTGGTCAAGACAATGTCGAGAGGACGTAGAAGGGCTGGGGACCCAAGGAGAGTGACTAGGAACCCCACGGAGAGCGTGTGCAGTGTGAGAACACAACCGCGTGCTCCGTACAAGTCTACGTGTAAGTCGCGGTTGGATTTTTAAACATTAAGGACCCTTCCCAGTGGACCCTGAAGAAACCCCGTGGAAGACAGAAGGTTTGAGAGCCACCCCACCTGTGGATACCCTAGTACCCACGTTACCTACACCAGGGAAGTGGTGTCAGAAACCACAGTCGAACCTTATGAAGGACTTCAGGAAAGTGCAGCTCCTGAAGAAGGAGAAAGTGTACAGTGGAATCCGAAGGTGGATTCTAGTTGATAGGTACCTGCAAGCAGAGGGGACAGAGTCTGTCACTCAGGAGTGACCAGGAGACTTGGAAGACGAATGCCCTCCGATGTCTGGTGTTGCAGGAGAGAGGACCAGGCGACACTGAGGAAGACCAGGAGCTGTGCACGAGCTGTCCCACGTCTGATGTTGAGTGCTGAGGGGTCGGTGTCCGGCGGGAGCACCAACAAGCCTTGGCAAATGCACCCAATGCAGAAGTCAAAGAAGGTGCAATATCAGGACCAGCAAGGTCCAGTGGACTCCCCACAAGCAGGGGAGTCAGGGCAGGCCCCGAGCAATCGGGGGAGCCCAAAAGAAACAAAGGTGACCCTCAACAGGACTCACAGGCCGGAGGCACTGGAGTCGCAAGAGGACCTCGAGCAGCTCACCCAAAGATGCAGGCCACGGAGCAAACCATGCGATGTGGACAAAGACTTTGGTCACTGGAGATGCTTGAGGTTGGGGCCCGAAGATCTTGGCGGAAGGAAGCCAACAAGCCTTTGCAACTGCAAGTTGACGCGATGCACAGGGGTTCAGTTATTGCAGCCCCCACGAGGGATACTGGCCTCAAACTTGGTGAGAGGGCAGGGCAGGCCTTGAGAGCTGTGGAGAACTACCACCTGTGTTGCAGAACCTTACGGAGTCTGGAGGAGCTCAGGATCAGCAGACCAGTCGACTTAGTTGCGGTGCCTGTGAATGCAGGAAAGTGACTCCAACACTTCAAGGGAGATTCCTTCAGGTGTCTTTTGATGCCCACAGGCCTTGGAAGGTTCCTGTATGGTGCACTGGCACAGACGATGCAGCAGACTGGAAGGGAGACTAAGTCGAGCTCCAGCGAAGTCCAGAGTGCCCAGACGGTAAAAGAAGTGGTGTCTGATCTGAATCTTGTCCCACGACGAATCTAGGGACCTACACCCAGGTAAGCCCTTAAGTACCTTAAAGAAAGTGTTGGTACGATTCAGGAGACCCTCCCAGGGGAGGGTCTGGACAGGGGGAAGGTTACTCCTGTGTCCTTTGTCCAGTTTCACGCCAGAGCGGGAGCCAACGGCTCCCAGGACTGGCTTGAACTGGACTATGCACTGGGACACCAAATGTGCCCCTCAGGCAGACTTAGTGGCGCTGGCAAGCTCACCCACCCAGTCCCAATACACTAAATCTTGTCTGGGAGGTGGTCACACCTCCCTTTGACAGGATGCCTATTGTTCTGCCTTCCCCTGCTTGATCTTAGCTCAGCAGCAGGAGGGCAGAATCGTGTATCTGGTCGACAACAGCCATTTTGTGCTGTCCGGGTCTAGAAGGCTGGCACCGGGAACACTGAGAGCCTGACGGAGGGCTCTTCCAGCGCTTTCCAACATGTTTGATACCAAACATGATAGGATTCGTTTCAGCCAATTTCGAGATGGTCATCGCGTAATTACACGGTGCCCCTCTATATAGTCTATGGCTGTTTCACTTACAACCCGGGAGAATGGACTCTGTAGGCTGTAGGGGTGTCCTGCTCACGCAGGGGCTCCCTCACACTTAGAACCAAGCACCCTACCTTCAGGATTGATAAGGCCTGCTATAGGGGTGACTTATAGGTTTTAAGTGCAGTGACCCTAGGTATAGGAAACCTATGTCTTTAGTAAGTGGTGCTAGCACCAGCTTACACAGGCTGCAATGGCAGGCCTGTAGTTGCATTTTGAATGGTCTCCCATGGGTGGCATAATGCATGCTTCAGCCCATGGGGGACCTCTGGGGTACCTATTGTAGGAGAGTAGGATCTGCTTCTTATAGTTACCCCCACTTTTTGCTTATGTCTCACTGTTTTTGGCCTAGTCTGACTGGGATCCTGCTATCCAGGACCCCAGTCTATCTGCTTTCTCCTATAAATTGATTGCATGTACTTTAGGTACACTCCAGTTTGGATTCTAGAGTACCCTTATCAGTCCATAGTATATGGTACACCATGTACCCAGGGCATAGGTACCCCAGAGGCCTCCCAGGGGCTGAAGCATGTATTGTGCCACCCCTGAGAGGCCATTCAAAATGACACCACAGGTCTGCTACTGCAACCTGTATAAGGAGGTGCATGCACCTTTACTTAGATATAGGTTACCTATATCTATTCTAAATCACTGCACATATAAACCTATCAGTCACCCCTACGGCAGGCCTTATCAATCCTGAAGGCAGGGTGCTGGGTTTTACGTGAGAGGGTGCCCCTGCATGAGCAGAGCCCCTCTGCAGCCTTCGGAATCTATTCCCCGGGGTTGTCTGTGATGCAGCCAACCATATATACTTAAGTGCATTATAACCTCGCGGTACATGCTAACTTTAAAACGGCTGCTTAGAAACATGTCGTGTTTGGTGTCAAACACCTTGGAATCATACCTCCACACCAGTAACTGGTGTGGGAGGTATGATTCCTCCCTTGTAGTACCACTACTATGGGGCACCGGTCTACCCGGTGCCAGCTTTCTCGACCTGGGCAGCACAAAATGGATGCTGCCAGCCACAGACACGAGTCTGCCCTCCTGCTGCTGAGCCAAGCTAGAGCAGAGGAAGGCCTGACCATAGGTTTCCTGTCACAGGGAGGTGTGACCACCTCCCAGACAGGCTTTAGTGTATTGGGGCTGGGTGGGTGCACTCTTAGAGTGCCAGAAAGTCTGCACTGGGGGCACATTTGGTGTCCCCGTGCATAGTCCAGCTCAAACCGGTTGCAGGTGCCATTGGCTCCTGCTCTGGCGCGAAACTGGACAAAGGACATGGGTGTAGCCACCCCTCTGTCCTGACCCTCCCCTAGGTGGGTCCCCAGAGTTAGTCCAACCCCTTCCTTGGGTATAAAGTAGGAAACCTGACTACAGGACTTTAGATTTTACCTGGACTAAACTCTGCAAGCAGAAACCAAGTACTTAGACGGTCTACACTTCGCTGGGCGACAGAAGAATCTCCCTTGGAGTAAAGGAGTTACTCCCCTGCAGCAGCAGGCACCTAAACGCATCTGACCGATTTGCATCTCCCGAGCTCCTGAGGACTCCGAAGATTTCTGCAACACAGGAGGTGGGTTCCCGAGCGTCCCTCAGGTCGATCTGCTCTCTCAGCAATCCTGAGACCAGTATCCCTCGTGGGGACCGTGCAACCCGAACTCCTGTGCACCGTGTACTTTTGCAGCAGCATATGCTTTTCGGCGATCCCTGAGGCTGTGCTTTGGACTACGTGTAGTCCCGACCCCGAGCAGCATTTCCACCAAAGATCTCCGGCCTCCACTCCACGAGTGCTCCGTGGGCTGGTACTTTGTGATTCCGCTCAAGGTCCCTTCGCGATCCCTGGTCCGTTGGCCTGTGGGTCCTAGCGAGGGTCACTTTGACTGTCCTTGGGCTTCCCTGGTTGCTCCAGATGTGCCCGGACTCCCCATAGCTTGGAGAGTCTCCTGGACCTTGCTGGTCCGTACTATCACTTGTTTCCTCTGCCCGCGTGGGTTGCCTTTGCCAAGGTTTGTTGGTGTTCAATCCGGACACTGACCCCTCAGCACTCGACATCCTTCGTGGGACAGCTCACCTCCGGACTTTGGTCGTTGTCGACGTCTCCTGGTCCCCGTGGCTGCAGAATCAAGCATCTGATCTTCGCACCTGAAGCACCCGACATCGGTGGGCATTCGTCTATCGAGCCCCTGGTCACGTGAAATGACCCAGACTCTGTCCCCTCTGCTTTCAGGTTCTTCTTACTCCGAATCCAGGCTTGGATTCCACCGGACACTTTTCATCTTCCCGGCAGCAGTACTTCTTTGCATCACGCCATTGAAAACGACGAGGGTTTCCGACACCACTTGACCCCTATGCACCCGCCTCCTCTGGGATAGGTAACACGGGTACCTCGGTACTCACGAGGGTGCTGGCCTTAGAACCTTCTATGTTCCAAAGGGTTTGCTTGAAGTCCTCTCCGAAGTGTCCTTAAACTGTAATTTTCCAACCGCGACTTTCCCATAGAGTTGTACGGAGCTCGCGTCTGTGTTCCCACACTGCACCCGTCATCCATGGGCTCCCTGTGTCACTCCTGTGGGTGGTTCCTTGGGGTCCCAGCGATTCTACGTGCTCTAAGCACTGTGTCTATTGAAGTCGTGGTTGTTGTACTACTTTCTTAGTATATGGTTCGGTCTCCCCCCCTGGAGCCCGCTGTGTATTGTGCTATTTACTGTCGTTCTATTGATTTAACATTGTGTACTGTACATTCTAATCTCGGGTAGAGATTAGTAGAGAGTGTTTTAGTAATAAATACATATTTTTATATAACACTTGTGTGGTTCTCCTTTCATTTGGTCATTCAGGAGGTGATATTCTGGTAAAACAAGCTGCTTTACATTCCTTCAAGATTAAGCCTGAAGGCTGCTATCCATAGCTACCACTAGGATAGCTTTCATAAAGGTTATCTTTGACCTAATCATCAATAAGGGTCGTTTGGACTGGTGCAAGGTGCCCACTTTAATTAGTGGACAGCATATACCAGGCCAACTTCTCACACCTATGCCCTGGGTACCTTAGTACCATATACTAGGGACTGATAAGGGTACCCCAGTATCCAATCTGGGATGTACCCAAGTACTAACCACAACAATTTAAGGGAGAAAGCAGATAGACTGGGCTCCTGATTAGCAGGATCCCAGTCAGACTAGTCAATAACAGCTTAGCACCAGGCAAAAAGTGGTGGTAACCATAAAAGCAGGTCCTACTTTCCTACACAGATAGAGAGTCGAAATACATAAAGGTGTTTGCCAAACATATGTTGTCTTCTGCCAGCCTTGCCAGCCCTGGGATGCTTTTCAAATGCATTGTGGGCAGAGATCTTTACACCAGTCCGGTGTGACTTCAGAATCTGCAACAAATCATATATGATGGTCAGGACACTCAAAATGTTGTATGCTTGGGCCTAGACACTACAGACTGCTTAGGTATAGCGGTTGGGACTAGTGTGGTGCTTCAGAGCCATGTTTGGATTTGTTCCACAGGGTTCTCGAGCGATGTGCATCAATCTCAGATGGACATGCCTTTTGAAAGCACATTTCTCTTGGAGACCAGGCGTACTCCGCCTTGAAGTACTTCAAGGAGAGCAAGACAGCAGTGCACTCCCTTGGACTGGCAGTGCCCCCAACAATTTCTTCCTTGGCGAGGCTACAGAAGAGGTTTCCAGTAGAGCCCGCATCAAACCTTGCCTCTGCAACAGCAGACCTCGCAGGCCTGTCTAGGAGAGGTCAGGGATCAGGCCTCCAGGGCCAGCAACCTAACCAATCTCAACCCCCTCCCTCTGTAGCTGCAAAGCCAATACAATTTTCCCTCTGCGGTGAACAGTCGTCTGGCGGGTCGGATCACCTTTTACCTCCATGGGTGACAGACCGATGTGTGCTCCACATTGTCCAAAATGGATACATCTCACTTTTCTCTCCGCCTTTGAAGACATGCCTCCTACATCATAACATCTTCTGGAGGACCATTTATCCATTCTTCATGTGGAGGCTCATGTCCTCTTGGACAAGGGAGACTTGAGAGGGAGCCGGCATCAAAAGTCTGGACTGGATGTTCCTTCCTGGTGCAGAAGAAGAACGGAGGCCTCCGCCCTATCCTTGATCTTTTCCCTCAGAACGTCTTCCTCAGGAAGGACAAGTGCAAGATGGTTACTCTGTCTGTTCTTGATCCAGGAGACTGGATGGTGGCATTGGATCTGCAGGATGCCTATTTCCATATTCCCAGTGTAGGTAAAGGGTGAGAAGATGAAAGCAGTTATCCAAGTGTCTCTAGACTGGACAATGAAAGTGTCATACCATTACCTTCTGGCCATGAGTAATCTGTTCTCCTATCCAGCTGCCTCTCCAGGAGGACCTGCTGTCTTAGCAGAAGGCAGGGACCAGTTCCCGAGGCTGCACAACCTACAACTTCATAATTGGAGATTGAGCAACAACAGTTGACAGCTTTTGGTCTCCCTTCTGCAGTAGTAAGTGACAGTTTGGAAGTCAGGCAACCCTTGACTAAAACAATCCGTGCAGGATGCTGGGAGAAGTTTGTTGTCTGGTGTTCTTCCTGAAATATCCAGCAATTAAAGGCTCAGTTGTCTGACATATTACTCTTTTGTTTATCCTTAGCCAAACATTAGCTCTTTCATCCTTTTTACGCTTACCTGATCAGCCATCTTTATTCAAATCACCTATTGTGTTGTGTTTTCTAAAAGGGCTGACCCATATATTCTCACCAACACCATTTGTGATGCCCCAGTGGGACTTGAATCTGGTTCTCACGTTTCTCTTGTGCACTCCATTTGAGCCAATGGACAGCTGCCATCTTCAATTGCTCACCTTATCCCTCATAATGTTAATGATAATGTTAGCTTGTTTTATGAGTGAACTAAAAACACTGTCTGTCCAGCAACCATATACCAACTTCTTTCTGGACAAGCAAGAGCTCAAGACTGAAGCAGCATTTCTTCCGAAATTTGTCAGGCATTTCCACATAGAACTTTTTTCATCCCGCCTCATCAATCTAAAGAGGAAGAGAGAATTAATTGCCTGGACCCAAAAAGAGCTCTGAGCTTTTACATTGATCATATCAAGGACCATTGGGTGAACAATCAGCTCTTTGTGGTTTTTACTAGGGTAAATAAGGGAAAAGATGTGTAGAAGAGAATCAACTCTAGATGAATTGTACTGTGTATCAAAATCTTCTACAGGCAGGCCAAAAATCAGTCTGTGGAAGGCCTATGAACCTTCCAAAGGCTACCAGGGGAAGGGCTCCTACCACTGTGCTGGTGTACAGTGTACCAGTCTTGGAGATCTGACAGGCTGCTACATGGGTGTCAGTTCACACGTTCATAATGCCTGGATAGCCAGTTCAGGCAGGACCAGCATTTCGACCGAACTTTCCTGCAGGATTTCCTGATCCGAGCTATTCTACCGACCCACCACCTGGAGAGTAATGCTTTGGTATCCTTTCACAGCATGAGGAATCTACGGTTATAAGTATCCATCAGAAGAAAAAGTTATTTACCTTTGGTAATCCTCTTTCTGGTGTATAAGATTCCACTGAGCCCCCTTACCTTTTAACGCACCCTTTACAGATACTTTGTTCGGAGGCTTGGGTGAAACCATGCTCAGACCCTCGGACAACCACCAGATTGCACGACTCCACCACCCTGCCCCAGACAACCCAGCATTTTTATCTCAACATCCCTACCTCTGAAAGCCTTTTGGTGCTGGCGTCTGCTAGCAAGACTTACTCCAACACTTTCCCGTTACTTTCCCAGATCGAGAGTCAAAATGAGTGGAGACTTTCGGGAAAAGTCTTTTCGTCCACCAGTCTGTTGCTTTGATTGGTAAATGCTAGCTGACTGCTGGAGCGCTATTCCCATGCCCTTTGGATTCGGTGGCTGAAGTCCTCCTAGGTGTTCCTGAAAATCTCCAACCTGTCCTGGCCCAAGCCATACAGGATGGCTGTTACTCACCCAAGTTCACAATTAGTTGTGGCTTGGTCACCACTGACTCCACGGAGCGGGTCATTGTCATCAGTGTTGCCATTCGCAGCCACGCTTGGCTGCGGTCCACCTGTTTTTCAGACAATGTCCAGTAGTTTCTAATGGACATGGCGTTCGAGGTTCACCTGTTTGGGGACAGGGTAGACTCTGTTCTCGAGCTATTCAAGGAGAGGAAGGCCACAGCACACTCCCTGGGCTCATCTGTCCCACCTCGTCAGCCGCTTCAATGATACCGCTCCTTTCATGGCTTCGACAGAGGTACCCCATACCGTCAGCTAATCCAACCCCCAAAAGGCACCCTGCAGTTTTACGATCAAGGCTATGGTGCCCATCGCCCCAGCGGTCAAGATCAATGAGCTGCTCAGTCTACTAGTCTCCCTTCAGCCCTATCTGCCAAACCCCTTTAGCATGCCCTTAGTGGAGCACAGCCACCCGGTGGGAGGATGGATCCAAAGATTCTTGCCGGATTGGCTTGCCACAATATCAGACAGGTGGGTCCTGCAGATTGTTTGGCGAGGATCTGTTCTACCTTTCATTTTCTTGCTGCTGCATCTTCCACTGTTCTCCCAGCAAATGACCGAGGGCCCTCTCTCCATTTTGCGGAAAGAAGTGCATGCCATTTTGGCCAAATGGGCTGTTGAGAGGGTGTCGTAGCAGAAGTAGGACCTGGTTGTTGTTCCCGCTACTTTCTGGTGCCTAAGAAGGACTGAGGCCTTCATTCTATTTTAGACCTGCACACTCTCAATGCCTTCCGCAGGAAGGAAAAATTCAAAATGCTCATCCTGACCCATGTCTTGTTTGCCCTCAACTTGGAGGATGGATGGTGATGTTGGACATGTAGGACGTCTGTTTCCATATAACTGCCCTCTGAGCCCATCAGCGCTACCTGCGGTTCATGCTGGGACTGGAGCATTTTCAATTTGCTGTGCTAGCTTTTGATCTCACCAGTGCCCTTCCTGGTATTCAAGAAAGTGATGGCAGTGGTGGCAGCACATCTTTGGAGGTCGGTGCCAGTCTCCTCCTAAGTCGACGATTGACTGTTGAAGGTGTGCTCGCCCCAGGCAGTCAGCCACTTCCAGACTACGGCAAACCTCCTGTCATCTTTGGGGTTCACTATCAACATGCCAAAGTCACACCTGACTCCTTCTCACGTGCTAACTTTCATCAGAGCCTTTCTGGACACGGTTCAGTTTCATACTTTCCACCGAGAGTCCAGGACATTCATGCTATGATCACAATCTTTCAGCTACAGTCCTGGATTTCAGTAAGTTCGGCTCTGAGGCTGCTGGGATTGATGGCCGCCTCCATCTTGCTGGTCGAGCACACCAGGCGGCATATGCGGGCTTTGCAATGGTATCAAGTCTCAGTGGGCCCAATATTAAGGGGACCTCTCCAATCACATATAAATTTTAGGAGACTGTAAAAGCTCTGCAGTGGTGGTTACTGGACCGCGATGGGGTCAGCGGCAGACACTTCTTTCTTCCCCACCCTGAGCTGACAGTGTCTACCGATGCACAGCTTCTGGGTTGCGGTGGCCATCTCGGGGAGGTAAAGATCAGAGGCCTCTGGTGGAGTCCCGGCCTCATCAGAGACGTTTTAGGGCATGGGCAAAGTGGGCTCTGGCCCAGGGCCCCAGCCTTTCAGGGGCCCCCCTGATACAGCCAGCTATGTTCTGCAGAGTCTTGCCCTGGTGACCGTTAATAATTTTGAAATTTTGAGTCAGCGCGCAAGCGCTGCTCTAGGGAAGATCTGTAGTAGTTCAGTACGTGAGGGAAGCCCCGCCCATATCTTTTATTGGCTTGTTTCTTTGTCCTTTGTAAATGCTGCCTTCGGATTCGTTTATAGGCTTGTTAGTTCCTCCTTATTACGTACATGTCGTCATTTGTATCCTCCCATGGCTACTGGCCCCTTTACTTCGAGTGTTACACGGTACTAGCTTTCTGAAAGGTTTGCAGTCTTTGAAAGAACAATATCGGGGCACTAACGGTCAGACGCAGCAAACCGGGGAGATGCCCTAACAAGGGTTATTCATGCGGCAATCTCTTCTTGAAAGAAGTACTTGTATGTTCTGTTTTGTTTTGCTTGTGCGTTACCAGCTGGTCCAGGATCCTCTGGCTCTCGTCGTCGGTGCAGCGCTCTGAGAAGACGCTCCTGTGCACGAGGAGGTAGGTGTTCACCAGGACCCAGGCAACCGCCCAGCAGAGCAGGAAGAGAAGCGCGCTGCGCCTGAACACCCGCAGCTGCAGCCTTTTCAGCAGCGCCAGGGGTCTCATGGTGGCACCTGTGGGGGAGGTTCAGGGGACCCATCCAGCTCTAGGGGGCGACTGTCCCGGGCAGGGTGGGGGCATCCGGCAGGGGTCCAGCCGCTCTCTTATCTGGGGCCTGGACACGTTGGGATGGTGAAGGGGATCTGCGAAGATCACAGAAGCGTCAGTGATGCATGGCTGACTGGGAGCTGCACCCCGTCCTCTCCTGGACAGCTCCTGCACACAGCTCTGCTACCGCCCGCCTGCTTCGCTGGCTGCATCGCAGCTGTCTCCTGCCAACTCGTCCTTAAGCGCAGTGTGGTACTGCACCGAAGTGAATATTACTTTAGATTTAAGCCACGTAGTTCCGCCTTCATTTGTGCGCTGTCAACTCAGCCTCCCGGTCACCAGGCAGCCCGCATTCCTCTCCCTGTCCACCAGTCCCTTCTGTGAGTTTACGCGCAGGAATAAAGGGATTTTCAGTCCGCGAGTTGAGCCGCCCCCTGAGTTCTCTCAGTGTAGGTGGCTGCTGTAGGGCAGCGCTGTGTGGGACAGGGTCCGGGGAAGTTTTTCGTTCGTGGACGAGGCTCGGTAATCTCCCGGCTCCACACATCTCTCAGGCCACTTCCAGCCCATTAAATTCGACATGTGTGAACAATGATCGTGAGATCTGCAGTCAGGTCACGTCTAAGTAAAGTACAATACAATCGCCTGTGCCAAGCGGGCATCCGCGTTTGGAAAGCGTGTCAATGGTGGGTCGTATAGCACAGACTCAGCACTGGTTTGGAAACTTTTTTCATTTTCTTATATATTACATGAAAACTGTTCACGCTTGAAACCGGTTAGAATTCAAAAACTTCTAAGGCACGGAGAGGAGTTATGCGTTGATATTACATATTTCGGGCTGTTTCGAAGCTTGGAAATCCAATTTCTTACAGTAAAATTCTGAAAAGTTTTGCGTTTTCTGCATCCTCGTTTGGGATTTTATCGAGTACTGAGGCCTGTCCACCCGTACTTGACAGAGACTTTCATTCGCCCTTGTGCAGGCGAGGCTACATGAGTGAGGACTCGCCAACAAGTCAGACATAATGGTCCGCACATGGCCATGTCTGTAGGGGGACCAGATCTTGAGAACCAAAAACTGGGACATTTTGCAAAAATAGAAGGACTACAATGTTATATCAACAGAGCGGGGCAGAATGACAGCTCTCATCAACATAGGAACACAGAAGAAGCAATAAGAAAATACATAAAATGTAATTTCTAAAACCAGCATCATACCTGTTAATTAAAGTGCTTACTTACAACAGCTGCTAACTAGCACAGCTTTAGAACACCTAAAAGGTGCCTCTCACTGTTTTCAGTTGAACCCCTCTAAAAACCGGGACATGAGGCAAAACTGCCGGGTCAGCTGGTGAAAACCCGGTACTGTCCCGGCAAATCCGGGACACATGGTCACCCGACATGTCTGGTTAAATTTATTGTGCATAATTTAATTGCTGTCATATGGGATACAGTTGCTATGCTTCACCTGGCGTTAGTCCAGAGCTTTAGATTTTACTAAAATTATATGTATAATATACTAAATCAAATCAAAGACAAGCTTTATTCGGTTAAAAGATACAACCATAAACGCATCCTAAAAACAAAAAGCATTTTCACAATTCATCGCAAGGGAGTACGGTAGAGTGCATTTGGGTTCCAGTTACAAGCACAATAGACATTGTACATAGTGTCGTGTGCAAACATGATCTGGGCCTGCCCGCAGGTCCAGGAGTACTGGACGAAAGTGGTGGACCTGATTAACAAGGTAGTGTCCTTGGGGTTGGGGTGCTTACCAGCGGCTTGTCTACTGCGCCTTTTTCCGCGACCTAAGGCCAAACGGCTGCGGCATCGATTTGCAGACTTCGCCCTGCTGTTGGCTAAGCGGCGAATAGCCCTTAGATGGAAAAACCCACAGGCCCCATTGGTGACTAAATGGGAAGCTGATGTATCCTCCTGGGCTAGGGCCGAGGAGCGAGCCTTGATCAAAGAAGACAAGGTGACCAAACGGCGTAAACCGCTATCGGAGCCCTGGGCAGATATAGTTAAAGCATGGGAAGCCCGTAATGCGCCGCCCCCGCCCTCAGAGTCAGAAGTTAGTGACCCGGAGGCCCGCAGTTAGATGGCTACCTACCTGGTCATGAGCATCGAACGTCATTATTTCGGAGTCCTGCGCCAACCAGACCTCTTAGGATATACAGGGGTACTTTGAGCTACAGCAACAGAAGGAGTGGGGGGGGAACTGCCCGCTATCTAGTCTGCCCCGCCCATGTTCCAACACACTTAGTGATCCTGGTCTTTAGTTCACAAACTGCCTGCCGCATTTGTCCCCTGGTAGATGGTTTTTAAGTTTAGTGTTTTTTGTTACATATACGATGAGTCACGAACTGGGGACTATTTTGTTCCATTACTAATAATATGATCATTTTGGGCATCCATTATTGGCTACACTTCAATAGTATGTTATTTGACTCTGAGATGCATCAGACTATATATGGCAATTATTTTACAGAGACGGGAGGGAGCCTAAACTGTAAGGCTTGCCCCCCAGCGGGGCTGGCCCTTTCCTTCATGACACTCACTTGGTTTCTTTTACATCTCGAAAGCTCCATATGTTTTGATCTCTTTTTTTGTATTGTTTTTCCTCTCCGTCTGTATTTGTTCAAACTGTGGAAGTTGCTTCCTTTTGTTACGGCTATGTGTATAATGTATTTTTGGGATTATGTTTGCTCACCCTCACATGTGACTCAAGTTGTTGAGAATTGAAGCACCACCGTCCTTACTTGGGATAGGGTTGAGGTATTTAGAGCTATAGTACGTACAAGAGTATGCAGTGCATAGAAATGTAAAGAATGTTGACTATTGATTTGGACTTTTTTTTTAAATGCCAATAAAAGGATATTTTTTTAAAAAGTGTCGTGTGCAAGCTATACAACTTTAAAAACATCCTAAAAATAAAAGCATTATCACATTTCGTCGCGGGAATTACGATAAAGTGCGTTTAAATTCCAATAACAGGCCCAGCAGACCTTATGCGTAAAGTGTCATGTGCAAGATATACAACCTTTAAAAGCATCCTAAAAGCAAGACATTTTCACATTTCATCATGGGGAGTACAATAAAGTGCATGTGAGATCCAGTGGCAAGCCCAATGAACATTATACATAAAGTGTCATGTGCAAGATATACAATCTAAAGCATAGCTCGTATCCGATAATTACCAATTATCAGTATACATCCTATCCTCCTCATATATAAGGGCCTCAAGGTGTAAATTGCACTATCAATCAAAAATATCTTTAATCAGCACTATGACCACAAAAGTATAGCATACAAACAATACAATCATTTAAAAAGTTGAATGACGCAGGGTTGCCCAGATTTTATACGCCTCTTTGATTGTTACCTTGGCATTTATGGGAATACTCAGCGGGGTATCAAAGTACCCACCCAGCCCAATCTCAACTAGCCTATCCCTCACAAAACGGAGCCAGGGGATCGTCAATGAATTGTCCAAATTGATACAGTCCTCGATGATCTCCCTAGAAAACTGTAACTCTTCGGACGCCCAAATTTTAGACCACAAGAGCAGGGGAGCAGAGCCTATACGGTCTTCTACATAATTCCATCGCCACTTCTTGATGAGAAAAAGAAGTGGCTGAACTATTTGGGATCATCAATAAGCGTTTTATAAACTTATTTTCAACCACTTGTAGTGCACGTTTTTTTTGGTAACCCCATACTCCCGCCCCGTAGGAAGCAACCGACAGGCATTTAGCTTTACATAAAGTCACAAGCTCTGGGACTGGCTTATGACCCAACTTACAGGCAAACCTAAACAACCCCTCCACAACTCTGCTTGTTTACTGAGCTCTTGCCGTAACTAGGGAATCCCATTTCAACTCCTTATATAACATATTCCCCAGATATGTAAAGGTTTCCACCTTTTTTATGGTCTTACCCCTTACATTAAAACTTCGAGTTTTTGTCTTTTTTGGACCGAATGCCATTATATACGACTTTGAAAAGTTGACCTTCAGGTCTAGGGTCGCCATAAAATCAGTAAAGGCATCCAATGACGTTTGCAGACTGTTGGCCGTCAAGGCCATAAGTACGGTATCGTCCGCATACGAAAGTAGCGGGACTGGGTTACCTCCAATGCGGGGAAAATCAATTTTCTTGCCCAGTAAAAACGCTTCCAAACCATTTGTGTAAATAAGGAAAAGAAAAGGAGCTAAAATGCACCCCTGCCGAACTCCTTTGGTGGAGGCAATAGGCTTCGTCCTCTCTCCACTTGTACCAAATCGTATGCAGATGGAAGTGTTAGCGTGGAGTCTTTTCAGAAGTAGGATCAGAGCCTTTTCAAAGCCCATTTCTCCCATTAGCACCCACAATTTCTCCCTGTTAACAGTGTTGAATGCACTGGACAAGTCCATGAAGGCAAGGTGGATAGAGCCACTCTTTGCCTTCATGTACTTGCCCATAATCAAGGATAAATTTAAGCACTACTAACTCAATTACCGTGAACCACCCTAAATTAAATCCTTTTGCAAATAATTGATGGCGCTCAACCCTCCCCTCTTTTTTAGTTGCCATCTGTCCATTCTCTGACCTAGGAGCCCACGGGCCCACTACTATCAGTTCAACCACCTAGCCAATGGTGGTTCACGGTAATTGAGTTTCCCTTCTACATCTAGAGCTTGCAGTATAAACTATAATAAGTTCTAAGTATTTCCTTTGTTAAATTCTCAGGTGCCCCTTCACAGTCCTGAGGAAGACCCCATTGTAAGGATCAAGGTCACCTACGTCTGTCAGGGGTCGAAACGTCGACATTTTGTTGTATATATGCCAGTGTGGGCAACAGTACTGTTTTCATTGTGCCTTTTCAGCGACATAATGGCTGTTAATTAATTTGCTTGTATATAATTGTCATGTAGGACAAACCATTTCTTTTGTGAATAATATTGTTGATGTATATATTGTCACTCCCTTTCCGCCCTCATTTAACCCTCACTTTGCACACAAGTCCTTCCTTTCTCCCTTCTACACATTTGGGGCACTTTTGTATACGTATGTTCCAGATGTTTTGCTGGATTTTGAGCATTCAGATTGATGTTCAATATGAATAAATAATAATGGGCTGAATTTTACAGTACAAGTGATTTAATGGATGCTGCTGAATAAATAATTGTGTTCTTTCAAATTGTCCCACTGGGACCGTCTATCTTTTGTAAAGCTCCACCTTTGAGCATGGAGATTGAGTGGGGACAGCTGAACACCTTCGGCCTCCCTCCGGAGGGAGGTCATTTTGGCAGCCAGACATCCCTCGACAAAAACTGTATATGCCTGATGGGGCAAGTTTGTGGGCACCCACCAGATCAACCCCCTACAGGCCACATTGTCTGACATTCTGTTGTTTTTTTGTCTCATCTCCAGCAAGGTTTTTCTCAGACAGAATTAAAGGGTACCTTTTGGCTCTTTCGACATTTTTTTTTTACAGTTTCCGGATCAGCCCTCATTGTTTAAGTCCCCAGTTGTTATGCGCTTTGTGAAAGATTTACATTTGTTTCCTCTCTGTCCCTTTGTCATGTCACAATGGGACCTTCACTTGACCCATGTGTTTCTGATGTGAACTCCCTTTGAGCTGCTTCACAGCTGCTCCTTGCGGTTTCTCACCCTCAAGACAGTGTTCCTCGTCGCCATAACATTGGTGTGGCATGTGAGTGAGCTTCAGGCCCTCTGTGTCACCCCTCGTTAACCACCTTCTCCTCAGACAGGCTGGTTTTGCAGACACTGGCATCTTTTTGGCTTAATGTTGTGACACCGTACCACAACAGACTGAACGTCACCTTACCGATGTTCTGTGCTCCGCCTAAACCTCTGAGGAGCAGGAGAGGCTCCACCGTTTGGACTCCAAGATAACTTTCAACTTTTATATTGGTCGTACCAAAAAATACCAGGTGGACGATCAGGCCTATGTGGGGTTGTCTGGAGCAAAAAAAGCAAGGCTGTGCAGAAGAGAACAATCTCCCTCTGGCTTGATCTCTGTTAATATCTGATACACATTATCTAAAAAGCAGCTTGCGGATGGACTGCGTGCTCATTGTACCAGGGCCATTGGCAGTAGGAGTCCCTGTCTAGAATATTTTCCAGGCTGTTACATGGGCGTCCCTGCATGCATTCATGAAGCACTACTGTCTGAACATTCAGGTCTGCAGAGAGGGGTATTTTGCCCTCTTGGTCCTGCAGGGCTTTCTGGTCTCAGTCTTGCCACTGACCCACCTCCAAATATGTACTGCTTTGGTATCTAATCGAAAGGTGAGGAATCTGAGGTTAGAAGTCTCTATCAGAACAACAAGTTACTTACCTTCAGTAAAGCTTATTTTGGTAGAGACTCTAGCCACAGATTTCTCATCGACGATCCCATCCTCCCCATTCTGTGGTTGGATTCTGTCCATTAATAAGATCCCAAGTCTAGGAATCCTCACACAGGTCACACCAATTTGCTTTTGGGGACTCTGTGTCCGGGGGCTTGGACACACTCAAAACCAACTGGTGTCAGTGAACGGGAATCGAGCCTCTATAGGCTCTGCACATCATTTCCGAAGCGGAATGGCATCAGTACGGAGCTCCATGGCGCCACCTACTGACGTGCAGAGGTACTGCTAAAAGGTTTCCAGATCTAGTCTGTCGCCTGGGGAATATTCAAAAAGTGAGGAATCTGCGGCTAGATAGAGGCTCACCTGAAGAAGCCTTACCAAAGGAGCATATCCAGTGAGAGGGATTAAAGTTGAGGGGTATCAAAACATTTTCAATGTACTAATAATTTTGTCACAGTTTGATGGATCATCAAGTAATTTGGCAAAGACTTGGCATGTTTAGCCTGCTGTTTGTGTTCTCAAGTTCATGGAGATCCATCAAAGAGAGAGGAAAAATTTAAAGGGGTAAACCAAGTGTTCATTTGCTAGTACGTTTGTTACTATTTAATGAATCGGCACAAAATTTGGCTGACATTTAAAAGTTTTTGCTTCCCTGTAGTTATGTAAAATCTGGAGCAGATCCACTAAGGTTGAGTCAAAGTTAAATGGGGTCATGGCATTTAAATTTAATTCAGTAATAACTTTGACACTGTTTAATGAATCTCCATGAAATGTGACAGCAGGCAAATTGAGCTGAGTGGAAGCCCTGGCCTGCCCTGGGACCAGCCTCTGCTGTGCACAGCCAAACCGGATTGAATACAGGTCTGGCCAATTGCCATGCAAAGTGCAGAATGATTACATAGCAGGTAAATGTGGTACATCACAATAAAACCCATGCAGTTCGCAATGCACACCATTACTTACAACCCATACCATGCTCAGCACACCCATTAGCCAATGACATGTAAGAAAAAAAGGCTGTCTACACACGGCGGGTGGATAAGTTATGGTGTGCACCGCAAACCATAAACAACCGAATTTGAGGGCTTTTTTAGTTTTCTGTTCGCTGTATCATAACTGATGTTGAACACTGTTTTTGTTTTTTGTGATGTATGTTCACTGGGAAAAAAAACAAGAAGGTTTGGTTTCATCTGTTCGTAGCCTATTAGAATACGTTACAAAAATGTTGAAATTCCCTTAAAAGAGGATTACAGTAATACTATGGTAATGAGATAAAACAAAAACACCATTGAAACTTGCCACTTACGGTTAGCTGAGGAAAGCATAACTCGAACTACTAACATGTAAACCATGACTTTCCCACCAAATGATGATCCTGGGAATCAGGGGATGCTCAAAATGCCCCCTTATATACCCTTTAACTTTTTTTCCAAGATGGGGAACCTGAGCCTGCGTCCTGTAATGTAAACATCAATGGAAATGTTCAACTGTGGCCAGCTAATCAAAACCCAGGTACACAAACCTGCGTTTGACAATGGGCTAAAGTACTCTCTCGTCCAATGGGTTTCGTTCATTTTTTTCGTTTTTGAGCTTGTAGACTCTTGATTTGTGGAGGCTGAAGCCCATTCTTCTCTCCACAGATGGTAAGAAATCAGCAATGGCCGCTATCATTCGATCCAGAGTCAATTACTCTATAGTGTACTTTATCCATGTATTTCCAATAAAGAAATCCATAGATTACAAACGATCCAAAATTAAGGGACAAGACTCATAACCTCAGCCTCTTGCTTATCTGCCACCCCTACTCTTGCTAAACTTCATTGGCTACCTATTCAGCACAGAATTACATTTAAAACTTTATGCCTTGTCCATGAGTGCCTTTAAAGCTTTTCTCCCGATTGTGTGAGCTCTAAACTGACTGTACTCCCTCACATATTCTACGGTCATCTTCCTAATCTTTACTCACAGTTCCACACTGTAAGAAATCTTTGTTCAGTGGAAACTCTTTTCCCGTCCAAGCCTCCCTGACTATGGAACAATCTGCCTCTTGCTCTTAAATCTACCTCCTCCCACTCCCTCGTCAGTAAAAGGTTTCAAAGCTTCTGGGAGCATTTAATGCATTTAAGGTTCAGAAGAGTGACGAAAGCACGGCTGATGCCCAAACAATTACATTAAACTGCTGACCCCATGATAGAATCCAGATCAATAAACAATCGTACCCGTATAGGAACATTACAGAACTATGGAACAGTCCCAACCAGCATACCACAACAACAAGACAGCCACAGACACCCAACCAGAACTGGGGAGCTCTACTTAACATAACCTCACAATGCCCTTGACATCCAGATGGAGTGTAATAAATAGGCCATCCCGGCCAGAAGATGTGCATTGCCAACCTGCAATCTGCCTACCGACACAGAGGACTCTTTACCATAGCTCCCTTCTCAAATCTCACAGACGTAGTAAACAGTGTTTGCCTTCCCTCCTACATCTAACCACAAAATGGAGGACAGTAACTCGATTCTTTGACGGTCTCCCAGTCTCTTTGATATAATCCATATCACCATACAATATCATATGCCACCTCACTACCTCATCCCTCATGGTCAACGAGACAGGGATATAATGTATGAAAGGAACTGTGGAACCATGTTGCCAGATGGATGGCACAGACACAGTCTATATTCGCCTGCTTAACAAACCACTCAGTACTAACCAGATAGGCCTACCAAGAGCAAAGAGATCTGCGTCAAATTGCTGGTCACTAGAGGAATCTAACCTAGTCGGCTTTGCAGGTCCCAAATAGTCGCATACCATAAACACTAACATCCTGTAATGACAAAAAGAATCGTGATGAATCTTTTCACTTGACATATCATTATGGCAAACATACAAATGAGGACTGTAACAGTGTATCCGGGCAGATCTCAGATTCTCCCTCACTCTTTCTGTACACCTGTTACCTTCCCCCGGATTAAAAAGAGTAGATGACCTCCTGCCACAGCCAGCAAACAAAATGTCATTGAGAACATAAAAGAACAAGCATTGGCATAGCTAATAGGTCTTGCCCTTGAGACCTTATAAGTCTTTAGCCATGCAACACATTAATTTTGAGTTATATGGTTTGCTTTCACTCCCATTAGGAATTAGTTCAGTCAGTTCAGTCCTTTGTCAGTGTAAAAGATGTCGACAAACCCCGCATGCACCTCATAAGGCCGGTGGCTCTGTGTGAAACAGAGAGAGATTTGTTGCATGATGTATTCATTCACTCAATAATATGCTTTGTGTCATGCATCTATGCGCAAGGTTGCTATTAGTGGCTTATGTAGCACACCACACAAATAGAACAGTTGCCACTTAATAATCTTTCTGCCCAACTCAATATTTTTTCTTTTTTATCAACATTCGAAGAATGAAGCCATGCATGAATTCAAACTTCTACCACGCGGGTAGCGGGGTCATTTTTACAGCAGACACGCAATCTACTGTCCTGTTTCACATGATCTTAACTTGTGACCTGCAGGTTACACAAAGATCACTACAGCAGCTGCGTGAACCCCCTGAGCTGTTAGCCTAAGACCTGAACCTGTGAATGGCAGGAACGTACAGGCCTTGCTGTGCAGAGGGTACATTAATAGTGCTACTAAACGGTATGATTGTGCCACCAAGTGGCAGGATAAAAAGCACAATGCTCGTGCATTCACCCAAGAGTGAACACAGGCATGTGGGGGGGGAGGCCGGTGGGTGGGTGGAGCTTAGAGCAGGTTGCCATAGGCTGGCAGAAGTCACGTGTTCTGTGAGGGCTGTGAAATCCCTGTAACGCACTGGTAGCCCAAAACTGATATGTGATAGCGCTTTCACAGAGCATCTCTGTTCTGAAGTGCATATTAAAACTTCAGAGATTACTTTTTGATGAATTACTGACTAAAGGGTCTGGAGCATGCATATTCGTTCCCACTATTTTAAATATTTTCTTGGGAGCCCGTCCCACAAGCGAATATTTAGAGGAATCGGGATATATGCCTCGCAGAGCAGGACATGGGCGCTGCCTCTAGGCTCGACCTAAAAATGAGTCAACTCAAAGAAACAAAAACTTTACATGAAATGTAATGTACCCATTAACAACTTAAAGTACATAAACCAGAGACCTCAGATTCACATTGCAGTTTGTCTCTTAAAAGCTCATCTTCCGGCCGCTGTCAGTTTGTAAAATAATCCGGTGCATAGGGTATTAGGAGATAATTTGCGGTTGGGGCCCCGAATTTTCTACTGCCTAAAGGCTTCCACAGGGTTTAATCCGGCACTTTAAATATCAGTCGGTGCTGTAATTGGAAGCCTGATGTGTTAGGTCTCCACGGCAACTCAATACATTAGTGACACAACATTCACTTAATTGAGCTATATACTTCGCAATTGGATAGAAAGAATTTACGTCAGAGCACTGACTAATCCAATTTCCCACATGTGCCACAACCAAAATGGCGAGAACTGAAAAAAAACTGCACCAAAAGCAAACTGTACGATTGACTTCAATGGCCAAATCACAACTGTTACATATTGTCCGTGCCATAACACACATGGCGACCAACTCTGGTTCACCTTGTACCTACCGCCCTCCCCCTGCAGACTTCCATCTTGAGGGGGGCGGAACTGCTGAGGTGGACCTCCCATGCTCCAAGATGGCGGATGACAGCCTGCAGTGCCCAACTGCCTTCCTGCCGGGTAGCAGCAGGGACACCATGTCCACACACAAGCAGTCGGCGTCCGGGGAGGGCCTAGCTTTGGAGCGTTGGGCACCTGTAGGGGCAGTGGCCAGCCCTAGGGCTTTAAGTGGGCCGAGTCCTGCCGGTGGAAAAAAGAAAAAAGCTTAACTCTGCGATGATACCATCCCTCACTGCTTTTGATGTAGCTTCAAAGAGACTAATTTTTCAGTTTTATATAGCGCAAACATGAGCACCAGTTACATTACACAAGGACATGTTCATGTTTTCGAATCACAGGAGTCGGGCTCGAACCTGCTTTCTCAGCTCGAAAGTGGGCAGCTCTAGCCTTACGCCACAACCTCGCCCACAAGAACAGAAGCCTTTTCAATATTCTATTCAATTAAGTAATAGCTGTGGCTTATTTATCTTATGCAATTTACAACCATTGACAAAGCAAATAGTCCTTGCTTGTTGTAGGTGTAATGTTACTTGTTGTGTTAAATAGCTGGATAAATGGACAGAAACTGCAAAATACCAGACGGGTGGGACACTATGCTAAGTACAGATTTTTAGCTTAAGTGTTTTAGGCCACGCCCCTATGAGAGCCCCCCCAATTTTTTCACCCACTTAAAGCCCTGGCCAGTCCCACACCGGAGCAAGAAGATGGCATGGTGATGAAACACACCCAGCGTTATCTGATTGCGGCCGTGGAGATGGCGGCGAAGCTGGGGCAGCTAGAAGATGAGCAGAAACAGCTTAATTCTTCTCTGCTGGCACTCACATTGCACTTTGCGCAGGTGCAATTCTGCCTGAAGCAGATCGTAAGCGCTAGTTGCGAGGAGAAGCTGCTGGCAGAGCTAGAGGACTTCGCCTTCCGCGGGTGCCCGCATGTGCTTCTGGGTAGTAGCAGAGCCCAAAGAGGGGACCATCGGCTGCCTCTACACCCAGACTTATTGGTGAGTCAGGGAAGGGGCAGGTGAAAAACATGAAATGAAATGAAAATGGGTACTTATAAAGCGCACGGCTACTCCACAGAGTGTCCCGGCGCTAAGGACCACAGACAGACAGGCACTCGAGCCCAGGCCCAAGCCGCCTCGGAGGAGTTATTGCTGGAACAGCCAAGTTTTTAGCTGTCTCCTAAAGCTGAGCAGGTCCTTGACCTGCCTGAGAAATAGAGGCAGACCATTCCATAGGCGGGCAGCCAGTACTTGGAAGGAGCGACCGCCTACCCGGGAACGGGTAAATTTAGGGATGAGAATCAAGAACTGCCCTGAGGATCTCAAGACGCGTTGCGGCTCGTAATGCTGG
Source organism: Calotriton arnoldi (assembly GCA_963921515.1). Taxonomy (NCBI): domain Eukaryota; kingdom Metazoa; phylum Chordata; class Amphibia; order Caudata; family Salamandridae; genus Calotriton; species Calotriton arnoldi. The sequence continues at coordinate 892,489 of CAWUFW010006668.1, forward strand.
ACCCATCTTCTAAGATATACAGCACCAGTGCCAGGAAAGGCCCGAAAAGCCAAGACCAGCGCCTTAAACTGGATCCTCTTCCGTACCGGCAGCCAGTGCAAGGCCTTCAGGTGGATCGTCATACGTGCTCTGGGCTCCACCATGAAGATGGCTCTAGCTGCAGCATTCTGGACCACCTGCAGACGGTTCAAAAGATACTCAGAAAGGCCCAGATACAAGATATTGACGTAATCCAACCCGGATGTAATTAAGGCTTGCACTACAGTTTTTCGGTATTCGACCGGTAACAGAGGAAGGAAGTTTTTTAGCATTTTTAACATGCCGAAACACGTTTCGGCGACAGTTTGAATTTGAGCCTTCATCGTTAGAGTGGCTTCCAGCTTGACCCCCAAATTTTTCACTGTACTGACCGGAGCAGTGGGAGGTGACATGTCACATGGCCACCATTGGTGCCATGATTCGCTTGGTGGGCAACCAAAAAAGATGATCTCTGACTTTTCAGGGTTACACTTTAATTGATTACACCGTAACCAAGAAAAAACCTCAGTCAGACATATTTTAATCTCATTGCCTCTAAAATCGGAACCTTTGTCGCACATAAACAGTAACTGAGTATCATCGGCGTATGATACTATCTTAGCGCCGTGAGACTCAGCTAAAAGTGCGAGAGGGGCCATATAAATATTAAAGAGCGATGGGCTCAATGTAGATCCCTGTGGAACCCCTACCTTCATAGGCGGAATGGGGGCAGAGAGGGGGGGGGACCAGATTTCCTGCTGCCGATCACTCAGAAAAGAAGTGAACCACTTGAATACCGTGCCCCAGTTATGTTCGGTAAACAGAACAGGCTAGTGTGCTGGCCTATAAGGCCATGGTCTGACGAGTCTCCATCTGCCCACCAGCTTTTCTAGTGCTTGACAGGTGTTTGTATGTTGCACTGTCATTTAATAAAAACTTGCTAAAAACTGATGTGAGTGACGCCTTTATTACCAAGTATAATGATACCCCATTTACCCACCTCAGAAAGTGTTTTGGTGGCTCCGTTTTGTTTTCTGTTCCTGCATCAAGATGTATCAGGCCTATTGGTTTTGCCAGTTTGTTATCCGTGTTTGAGAAATGAGTAGCAAGAATCATTTTGTTGAGAATAATTGCCAAGAAAAATGTTTAATTTCAGAAATTTTGAGGTTGTAAATGTAATATTGCTAAGGACTGTGGTAGTGGTTGTCGGTGTTCCCTGTTCTGGCCGGCCCGATCATTCTCTGCAGTTAGTGCTCCGATCTGTAGAAGGCAAGATTTTTGAGCTGCTGCAGGGTGTGACCATCTAGAAGGGCAGCCATTAAAACAAGCAGCGTCATGTGCCAGCCACCGGCGAGCAAAGAGTGGTAAGAAAAAGTAGTGCAGTTCAGGAAAACATATGGCCCATATCGAAAGTATCCGTGAAGCAGGGTTAGTCGCCAGGGCGGGAACGAAACACCTACAAGGTGTGACAAGGCGGGACAAATTTGTACTATACACCATTGAAAACTATTAAATTAGTAAAGGCAGACCAAGCAACCTATGAAAAGCGGTGGACGTGTCGTGGGTGTGTTCCATCTTCACCGACGGAATACGGCATGCCTCGCAGAGCAGCGCATGCGCGCTGCCTCTAGGATCGACCTAAAAAGGGGGGGGGGGGGGCACTCAGAATAACAAACATTTTTTCACAATTATTATATACAACTGGCAGCTCTAAATATACTTATCAATACAACCACTGCAGTTATATTCAGTCATCCCTTATAAAATGCAAAAAAATACATGATTTCCAACTTACAACAGACAGCCTGGTCTCCCCAAAGTGTGAAGTATACGCAGTGAGATCTTTTTATAAAAAATGGCGGTCCAGAGGAGTGGATTTTGAGGCTTAATTGGACCCGCCCTTCCCCATCCTTAACACCTACCACCCCAACTGTGACCAAATACAAAAAGATGATCCTCAGGGCGCATTATAGAGCAGTTCACGCCCAATTTGTGTTGTTTCACTAAACTTACAGCACTGTCTTCAGCTTGAGGCTCTTCTTGGTCGGTGCCTGCCATCCCCTCCCACCCTGAGATAAGTGAAGGTCCCCCCCAGTTTAAAACCTCTGGTCTGATATGTGTGCTGAATGACAAAAGAAAGCAGTAACAAGCAATACTCGACCACCTCATCTTGAAATGTTAGGAGGAACTTTTAATTAGTGCTTCACAGTACAAAGATACACAATATCGGATGTACACAGGACAATTGGTTATAACATTCTACCACAACAATAGTGTAAAATGTTGATTTTAAAACAAATAGGTTGAAGTGATGCGTTGCAATGCGACGGCCAGTCGGTAAGCCCTAAACACTTAGTATTCTACAAAGAGATCTTGGCTGCTGTGTGTGACATCTGAGTTATCAACATGATTCCTGAAAACAGATTTCATTTTGCACTTATTAGCCGAATGGGATTGTGTAGTACATCTCAGTTATTTTAGGCATTTGTAACAGGCACACCGGTAATCAAATCAATTCCTAAGCAATAATTCCCAGGAACACATGTTTGTATAATAGCAAAAAAATCGCTTGCAGAAAAAGTGTATTTGCGAGCCTGAAGTTAACGTGAAATAAGTGGAAATAAACCCTAATGGGCTAGACGTATTTTGCTACAAAAAATAAATATACATTGCGGCACTTTTAATTTCTGTAGCAAAAAGTCTTCTGCATAACCTTATCTAGTCATTTTTCTTTTGTAAATGTAAAACATTTTTTTACATGATTTCAAGAAGTATACAGAAATAATGTGCCCCAAATTAGCACACCTTTAGCACAAATATATGAAGTACCCTAAGGACATGCCCTGGGAACATATCAGAGGAAGCCACTGAAAAGAACATTTAACAATTCCCTTCCGTACCGTTTAAACATAATTTCCAGCAAAGCTTCGAACACACATCCACCATGTAACTGAAGAACCACATAGCTGACATCTATACCTAACTTCTGTACAAAAGATTCATCGGCAATGCAAATAGCCCTCTCCTTGATGACACACTAGCTTTCTTAATGCTTTTTGCAGACGCTGCACAACAAAAGAGAAACCAGTGGAAGGAGAGCCACAAGTTGTTCGCTTCTCAACACGGACAGAATAAAAACAAGAAAGGCACGCTGGAGTGGATGCCTGCTTGTGCCCCAGGGAGACTGTAGAGTGCGTCCTAATACAGGAGCACTGTAGTCGGTCCTTCTTGTGCCCCAGGGGCACTTTAAAGTGCATGCTACAAGACAGCAATGCTGAAGACACCACTGCACTGGAAATCGAAAGGCAGGGATTGCGTGCACGTGGCTGCTCGTTCCCGCAGCAATACACCAGGGGAGTCAACTTTTAAAAAAGGTGGGACATGCACCAACCATTAGCCAATTGGAGGCTATGATTTTTAAATGACACATTAAAAAGCCAATCCTAAGCAAAGGAGGAGTCAGACTCCACAAAGTAGATACAACAGATCGCCTACAGCGCAAGCGCTGTTTAGGCTCGACCTAAAATCTGACATTGCAAAAAAGGGACCTGCTGAGCTAATCAGAGCTGCCAACATAACACAAACTATTAAAAGAAAAATGCACATCTATGTCTCACACTTCCTCATCCATCACACTGTTAGGCGCTGCATCCCAAAACACAATAATTGCTCTTCCTGGTCATCACAAACAATGTGAAAGCACTTTCCACATAGGAACAAAGCAAGGACAACACACTTCCAGCCACACTGTGTAGCGGGCTACCCTTATGGATAAGCACTTCAGTGCCACCCATAGGGATAGCAAGTGGTATACAAATGCTATAATACACCACAGATTCTTGGGTGCTTAGGCAAGACTAGAGAGTGAAGGGCAAAGGATTCCCCTCATCCTCACTGTTGCAAGACAGGGGCAGCATTAAGGGGAGGGTGAGGAGCAGGTCAAATTAAGCATCCCTGTAACTCTAGTAGAGTGGGCAAGATTTATATTTTACACCCAGCATTTGTGGCAGGGCTCAGGTGTTTGTAACCACACCAGGTCCTGGCCAGTCCTGGGGGGGGTGGGGTGAAGGGCGTTTTTTTTTGTTGTTTTTTTTTTAATCGAAGAGAGGTCTCCGTAAGTGGGTTGGCGATGACCCACCCACTTATGCATAATACGTTGTTATGCTGTTTCTTCCACCCCTCCCTCCCCACGTTCTCCTGATTTATGCAAACATTGCTAAATCGTGTGCACTAATTTTCACTTACATTGTATTTTTAAACAGGTTTAAACATCTGATTTATGTTGTTAACCTTATTTTAATTTTAAAACATCTTGATGTAAGTATTCAAATATGAGGGGATCAAAATGGCTCCCCACAGAAAATGGTAGACTGATTCTAGCTAAATTCCCTTTTTGTGTTTGAGACATTTTAAAGATGTTTGCAAACATGACCTAAAATATACAGACCCTGCGCATGCTCATTGGCCACTTTGGCTTTTACTCATCAATTTTAAAGGCTGAAAAAATATACATCAAACCAGAAAAAGGCCCCACGTGGAGCCTAGAACAGCATGGATGCCAGTTTGTTCATTTATTCAGATAGTTTTCGAGGCTAATGGTACATATGTTGATTGCCATGTTAAAACAAAGCACTTATTATTTTGAGCTGCCCCATTTGTAAAGTTCCCTCCTTTCTTCAACTAATGTGCAATACATTTTGCAGGATGAAAGCCTTAATATGGTAGTGTATTTTTCCGAAGTTTGTCTCAAATAGTCACAAGGGGGTAAAGTTATTAATTTTGCAAAAATTAGTTTCCTGTTAGTGTTCTGGCCCATTACAATACATGCATTTTGCACTCCGAGTGATAGCATAACATTCTCTTTATTTCCTGAATTACCAGTTCTTGCTCACAAACTTTGCAGGCCACTTTCTGCACATTTACGTTTTTATGGTCTGACATGACAGCGCTGCTGTTGCCAAACAATTGTGTGAGCATCATGAGAGAGGGGCTTTGGCTCCGCCCACATGTTGGAAACCAGGATAACAAGTTTTGATTGGGCAGAAGTTGTGTGCTTCCACAAAAAAGTTTTTTGCTCTCCACACAGCAGTTTGTTTATGCTGCCTGAGCTGGAACTTTCAGGGACGCACACCCGACATTGTAATGCTACTAACGTTTCTTGGAGAACTATATTATTTATAGTGTTTTCCCTTGGCAGCAGCAGAGATGGATGGAGGGCAGTCATTAACCTACACGAATGTTTAGGTCTAGCTTGACAGTGCAACTGCCACTTGACCTTTTAACCTACACCAATATCATTCTACAGTTCTTTGCTTCCACACAGATACATTCCATTCCCATGCTATTTACTTGTAATGCTTCACGTTACCATACAGAATTCCTTTAAAGCCAGACGCTTTGGCATTCCCATTGGGTGAATGAGAAACACCCACAGACCTAGGACACCGTGCTTTCTTTTGCCTCTTCTTGATTGGAGTCGCCAGTCCTTAGCTTGAAAGGGCAAATATTTTCACATCCAAATGAACTATGGTCGTGTTAATTGTTTGCATAGTTATGCATTCTTTCACATTTTGTTTCAGTGCAACTCTTAATAGTCATCGGTATAATTCATGTGCTATTAATACGTTTCTTCGTATTGTGCAACAATGCAGCTCCTGGAAAAAAAATGCTGCTGAGTTCCTCACATAGCAAAATGTGTGTCTGGATTTGCATTAAAGCCCGATTTAAGGAAATGCATGAATAACTACAATGACCATAAAGGACTGAGAATGAAAAGTCAGACTACTTAAACCAGTATTTGTGATGGAACATATCAACTAGAAATACACAGCTGCAATGTCCACATGTTTCTTGCCTCCTTAACAAGTTATGATATCGGAGTTTGTACATATTAAAGTTGTTATTGTAATAGTGCGTGTTTGAGCTAGAGATGTGGCTTTATTATCAGTTTTTTTCCAATATAACACTGTCTCATTACCTTTACGCTCCTTTGTGTAAACAGGACTAGCAAAATAGAAAAGAGTTAGCTGAGCAGACTCTGGTAGCACGATGTGCCTTAATGATATGCTATTTCACTTCAATCTTAATCTAGGTTTACCAAGTAGAAGAAGAAATGCGTCAACTTCTGCGTGAAACAGCCCATAGCAAGAAGGCAATGGAGGAGAAAATCAAAAGGCTTACCAGTGCTTTAAGTGACATTCAGCAAGATCTCTGATGGGGATGAATTTATGATTTAGAACTTCCATCAACACCTGTTATGGGGTCCTGGGATTCACTCAGCCAATCAGAAAGCTTAGAGTGTAGACACTAACAACTGTTGTCTGTTTCCATTCTAAGCTTAGTGGCAGGGACATGAAGCAGACCCGGTTTTCTTGTCTACTGCCATTATTGTCTGGTATTGCCATGCTGCTGGTTTTCATTAATTGCTCTCAATTGCCCTTACCGTTATTATGTGCCATCGGTTTCAGGTCTGGCACATCTTCGCATGGCAGGCAATTAACAATAGTTTATAGCCTTCTAATATGTTAACCATCGTTAAAATGTAGTGTTTCAAGAGAGATTTTGATTACACATATACACCTAGGGATATAGGGGCTCTAAGAACAATGTCAAAGTTATAACGCAGGTCTTATTAAATTTTAGCTTTGAATAATTGCTTAATGTGATCAGGGGCTTGAAAATTCAAATAGTTCTGTATAAATATGTACATATATGTGGGATAACCGGTGAAAATTAATTGTACAGTTCTAAATATGTTTTAACCAAGAATATTTCGATTTTTTATGTGGATATGAATTGATTGTTTTACAGTTATTTATTCAGACATGTACATTGGTATGTAACACGTATTCTATTTTCTTAATAAATTATTTGCCATTTGTTTTACTGCTCTTTGTGATTGTCAAAAAAGGCTTGTAGTTACTGTAGCCAAAAACCTTAGTGGGGAGTTTTAGCACTTGGCATGCCTGTATAAGCCAATCTGACACCTTTTGTGGGTTTATTATGGCATCATGCTCATTAGTTTTATAATTGTTAATTTAGGAAAACATTTCACAGTATAGTACCAAAGCAAATTGTAAGTCAAACGTGGATTACAATGTTTCTACAACTTGACTCTTTTATGTCTAGAGGCGACAAAATGTGTGTATTTTTTTATTTAGGGTGTTTATACCAAGGACATGTCTCAAGGGACATTGGTACCAATCAAATCAGTGATGCTTGTTGCCATGCAAGCACATATGCAGCATATCAGTGCTTACACGGTTTTAAAGCACTGACAGTTTACATAGAGATTAAGTACATTTTTGAGGGTGTGGGGGAGATAGTGCTGAACTGGTCTAGAGTACTTTTGGCGTGTAGTTTTTGTTAGCTTTTGTGTTTCGCCTTGCGGCAACATGATTTGCTTCACAGTGCTGTGGAAAAACAGAAGAGGGATGCCACAGAAAGGGAGAAGGAAGGCATAATGTCATGTCGTGCTGGTTACTTATAAAGCACCTGCTTCATCCAGGCCACCTTAATGCACTGACGACAAGCTGTCTTCAACCTATATCGGTGATTTATGTGATTCATAATGATGAATAAAAGGCGTCATGGAGCGAGGTATTCTATACCTTAATTTTCGAGTATAATCAATAAATAACCCACAACACTGGTCGTATGGACCTTTGATCGTCGACAAGGAGAAGTAAGGAGCCATCATCCACATCAGTCCAATAACATGTTTAATAGTAAAATACTTTTTGTTCAGTCAATAAAAGAGTTGATGTGAGTTAGAGTTTTACTTTCAGTTCTTTTAGTTTTTCATCTTTTATTCATTGAGTATTAATCTTTAGATCTCAGCATTAAAAGTTAATATAATCCATCAATTGTTATTTGATTATAAAATAGAATACAATATTTGTTAAAATAACAGTTAATATTGTAATAATACAGCAAGTGTGTTCCATGAAGGAAACTTCCCTATTATAAATTAAATTGAAATTACATTATTTCAGATACCCATAAAGTGTACTGATGAGAGAGTCAATTGCACAAGCATGAAGCTTTTGCATAATCAGCTGGAAAGTGTCCTCAGCTTAAAATTCAGCAGACAATCAGTTAAATCTAAATAAGCAGCCTCTTATTAAGAAAAGGCATCAGAAACTCAAAAGCAAGTCTCCAGTCACAGTGTCGGGGAAAGAATCCGGAATCTCGCTGCTACTCTAGGAACATGTGCTAATATAAACACACAATATTCTATGTTGCAACATTACTTTCTTTCGTCTGAGTCCTCCAATAGAATTTGAGTAAACTCCTGGGATTAGGAAAACTCCCCATTTTCTCAAACTGGTACAATAGTGTTTATACACTAGTGCAAGAAAAGTTACATCTTGATATTCTGTTGTCCAGACTGCTCTTCTCATAACTCATTCTTTCTGTTGCCTCCTCTCCTCCCGGTGTGAACCTTACTATCAGTTGTCTAATACAAAACAAGTGTTTATTCACTAGCTAACAGAAGACCTTTGGAAAATTGCAACATCTGCAAAAAGAGAGAAAAACATCTTGTTCAAACAACTATTCAATGTGAAAAAACAGACATTTCAGTGTTACATTATTTTTCAGTTATCATGGCATCGGCAGTTAGGCTAACTTAAGTCTGCCCTTTTATTTCACGTTTACGCCTATAATATTTAAGTATAATTACCTACTACAAATTTTGCATTTAGTATATGTACTTATTTTTTTGTTTGCAAATAGAATTTGGCTTCATCTGGCATCACTATTTCCCAACTCACTACAATGCATTCTATGGTGTGGAAGCAATGATAGGCTGACAAGGTTATTCTCATGCTTAGAGCTTTGGCTTAACTTACTAAAAAAAGGCAGGAGGAGACCCAAAAAAAGGCAATACATCCCTGAAATAACTTTGTGCAGTGTTTACTGGGTTTGTTGGTTACCTCTTTCATCCTGCCTAGGGTCTGCTTCCTTGATGACAATGGAAGCATACTCTGTGTGATTTTATTTATTTATTTGCAGTTTTATGTAGACTAGATCCGAAGGTTTTGGAGCAATTACGTGAGCCCCAGTTACATTACACAAGGTCACATTAATTTTTTTAGGCACGGGAGAATAAGTTATTTGCCCAGAACCACAGGATGTTAAGCCGACGCCATGACTTGAATCTGGTTCCCCAGTTCCAAAGCACGCAGCTCTGGCAGTAACACCACATACTCTGATTGACATGCAAATTAGGCGAGGTGTGACTATGGTTCCCACTTCCTCCATTTGAATCTCTAGCTGGTCGTGATCTGAAGGCGGATTTTCAATGTAACTTCAACACACTGGGTTCTGCAGCAATTTCTTGTTAATTTGCGGTGGGCAAAGGAAAGTAAGTATGGTGGAGTCCTGTCCAAAACAAATTATGCAGCAGAGGGTGTAAATTTTGTTTACATAGTTCTCTGCCTTTTTCCTGCAGTTAGGCCCAGATTTCACCCGCCGCTTCGCGCTTCCTGATCTCTGGTGTACCTCGCACCACTCCTTTTGTTCTTGTGTTTCCCCTCACCATGCCTGTGTTTTCTGTTCCTGCACTGCTGGATCTGTGCAGTCTTCCACCTTTCTGGCATACATAGCTGTATGGGAGGGACATCAATGCAGATGTCGGGTGTGTCACTGTTATTCGGCAATGTGGATACCGCTGCCTTTGGCCCATCCACCTTTGTTTTGTTGCACCTCCCAATGGTTACTTTGCTTCATTGGAGACACAGGTGATGTGTGTGTGGAAGGGAGTGCTTTCTCTTTATTTTTGCACAGTGATGGGATTTCAGAAGGCTGCCATTTTCCATGGTCTGGGTTGCAGGTCAAAAGATCGCCCCTTGTGATGGCTTTGTACTTGAAAAAGATGTTAGTAAGTGAATTCTGTTTTTTTCTAGTGCCTGCCATAATAGCTCAATGTGATCTCTTTCCACTCCCCTATCTCATTGCCCCCACACTGCCATTGTAACAGGAAGTTTGGATTGTGTTAAAAATGACTAGTTCTTCTTTACTGAATCTGTAAACCAAACAAGTTCAATGTGGATGCACTTTTTGGACATTTAAAAACCGCGGTAGAGGGGGCGGAGCTAGCACGCGACCAAGATGGTCGCTTGAGCCGATAGCTCCGTAAATCGGAACAAAGATCCGTTAATGATCCTGCAGCTGCAGCACTGACCGGGGAAAATTTTTGTGAGCCCTGAGCTTGGCGGACTGCCTGGAAGCGGAGGAGTGAAGGTCGGCGCCCTGCGCGACATCCTGGGAGTGCCGCGAACAGATTCGTGCACTAAGCGGGCCGGGCCTGAAAAGCCGGGACCCACAGTAGTGGAGAGAGCGGCGACGGGCCGACTGCGGCAGGTAGGGTTGACCGCGAGCCAGCAACGCTCTGCGCAGAGGCCCGGAACACCTTGGGACCAACGCGGTGAGGTGACCGTAGCGGACTGCTTCGGCTTGCGGAGCCTCGACGCTGCGGACTGGACCGGACATCGCAGCTGGCGTGTAGGTGGGGCCCAGGTGGACGCGAGACACCCGCTGACATCGGAGACTGCCCTGGAGTCGGGCAGCGCTGAGTTCACATACGGACTGATCGGGCAGCTTGGAGCTGGGTGAGTGAAGCACCGGAGCGGCGACAGAGCGCCGTGCGACCCGTCTGGCGGCAGGGCTGTACTCTGGTGCGCCGGCCCCCCACAGAGCTGGGCATCGGCAGCAACGACGATCCAGCTGACCTCTGGAGGGCCTGGTTGAGGGGCCCACTTGCGGAGGGGGGCTTCCAGCTCCAAGACACATACGGGCTGGACCCTGAGCTCCTAGGAGGGCCGACCAACACACGACACATACCCTGGGAGGGGGAGCACGCAGGCCCTTATACACCGAGGCCGACCTGGTGGGGCTATCTATGGACACTGGGAACAGCGCGCAGCTCTGGGGCCTTACTCGACCGTGACATTTAATGGGGACAAGGTGCACTACTGCATGAAATAGCCCTCTGGAAGGGGGGGGGAACCTGCAGGAAATCCCATGCGACACTGGTGACGCTTTGGTATGGGACGCCTTGAATGGCGTGGTGATGTTCCCAACTACCTGAGCCATAGCAGTTGGTCTGGCTGAGGCCCGCGGGCTTGAGCGGTGGGAAGCTCCCTTTGTTTCTGCAGCGGGGGCTACACCAGGCTTACACTTGCTGTTATTCTTCACCACCCTCCTGGACTACGTCTCACAGGATAATCACTGGAGAGATTGCCCCGGTGAGGTAGGCCATACCCAGAAGAGGGGTGAGAGTGCAATAAGGTGAGCTCTCACTCGGCGCTGAGGAGCGCGGGAATAGCGCACGCAGCGGCAGCAGCGACCGGGAAGTTATAATGGGGCGAGTGGACAGAGCACAAACTAAATTGTCGTTCGAGCAGAAACGCTCCAAGTCTAGCGATGGCGCCGCCGAAGATGGAGCTCGCGACCAGTACCAGCCTGCCCCCGACCCACACCAGGATCTCCGAGGGCTACTGTTGACCATGGAGAAGAACCTTCAGGGGGGTATTACCTCTCTGGGCACGAAACTGGATGCCCTGTCCTACCGGATGGACCGCATGGCCGAACGTCTCGACAAGCACACCGAGAGGCTCGATATGTCAGAACGTAGACTGACAGAGACGGAGGAGGCTCAGACAGCATTAGATACCGAACATAAACAAATGGGCAGAGTCCTGCAGGTCCTACAGGACAAAACAGAGGATCTAGAGGCGCGCTCTCGGCGCTGCAATCTCCGCATCACGGGCCTGCCAGAGACAACCCAGACTGGTAATATGGAGCTTTTTACGGAGGGGCTACTGGTAATATGGAGCTTTTTACGGAGGGGCTACTGAAGTCATTACTGGGAGAAGCCTCTTTCTCAAATATGCTTGTGGTAGAAAAGGCACATCGCTCTCTGGGCCCACGCCCGGCACCTGGAGCAGCCCCAAGGCCGATCATAGCCAAACTGCTCAATTACAGGAACCGAGACACCGCATTGAAACTGGCCCGGGAGAAACAACCGCTGCGCTATGAAGGGTCAACGATATCTTTGTTCCCTGACTTTACAGCCCGGGTCCAGGAGTCTCGCAGACAGTTTGTACCCATGAAGAGGCAACTCCGTGACATGGGGGTAGACTACGCCATGCTATACCCCGCGAAACTCAGGGTTAATAGGCAGGGCCGATCTCACATTTTTACGGACCCAAAAGCCCTGCAGAAGGCACTGAAAGAATGGATGAAGGAGAAGAGGATCGACACAGAGACTCAGCCAACTGAGGGGGCTGTGGGCGGCCATCTGGACGAACAGGACTAGGTGCCTTCCGATGCCAATACTAGACAAGTGAGACACATCGGGAGTGCGGGAGGTGAATGTGGGGTGTCCTCGCAGCACTGGGCTCCTAAGATAACTGGCAGCCGCAAGAGATTTAAGTTCCGAGCTGCGGAGGTTGCCTTCGGCAGGGCCTAGTCTTTAAAATGTCTTCTTTTGTGTATCCTTATCTAGTGAGCTACATCCACCCCTATGTGCATCGCACTAGAAATGTTTGGTTTTGCGGGACGTGAGGGTTTTTATGGAGGGTGGGGGGGCACCACGGCCAAGTTGGGGACGTGCAGGCGTGGGTGGGGGGAGAGGGGCTGGGTTTGCTTCAGGTTCTGACACAGTATGATATTATTGACATTTCCAACAATTGCCAGAACGTTAGTGGGAGGCCTTTGATTGATATGGGCCGTGTTCTAGTTGGCCTGATGTGGGCGGGGGTGGGAACATGTTGAGATGGTTTTTAAATGTGTTTAAGTTTGAGACAGCTTACGACATGCAGCAACATTGCAGAGCAGCACTGATAAGATTAAAGGTGTGGATAGCGGACGACACTCTCCCAGATGACTGACACAGCTACGATAAGACATGATATGCCCTTGGACTCTTTGACCCTGCTTACTTGGAATGCTCGAGGCCTCAATGATCATAGGAAGGTCCGTGGAATATTGAGCTATTTGTATAGACACAGGGTGGACGTGGCTCTATTGCAGGAAACGCATCTCCCGACCGATAGTCCTATATTGAACACCAGGGGATTACGGGGTAATATCCACGCGGCAGGCTTTACCACTCATGCTAGGGGCGTATTGACGTGGGTTAACCCGAGGGGGTCACTTCGATTGACGCCTCTGAAGACAGACAGGGATGGGCGGTATGCCCTCTCTAAATGTAGCGGTAGGGGCTTAGAGCTATTCGTTTTAAATGTATATGGCCCTAACTATGATCACCCAGCCTTCTACGACGAATTGACGACACTATCTCACACTTACGCCCAAGGGCAGACTCTATGGGGGGGGGATTTTAACTTCGTCAGGGACCCAATGCGGGATAGATCGGACGGACCAGACAGGCTGCCCTCGGCATCGGCTAGAATGGTGGAGGCATCTTTGACTCAGCTGGGCATGCGGGATGTCTGGCGACTCCGACACGCAGGACGAGGGGGCTTTACTCACTATTCGGCCTATCATAACGTTCACACGCGAATTGACTACTGGTTTGCTTCGAACAGCCTAACGTCACGCATCCGGGATTGCACGATTCTCCCTCGCACTTACTCCGATCATTCACCCCTGCTCCTGACACTCGCATCCACCAAACAACGGATCCCTCCCTTTATGTGGAGGTTCCCGCCTCATTCCCTGATGGATGCGGTTTTCAAAGAGGAGCTTACTTTGGCTATTGAGACATTTTTCGAAATTAACTTGGGGACGGTCGACTCCTTCCAGACTATATGGGAGACTTTCAAAGTCTACATACGGGGCGTTACTATTTCCAAGCACGCAGGTGTTCTCAAATCGATCAGGAATAGACTGACTGAACTAGAACGCAAGATTAAGGCACTAGAGGCTTCCCAGATAGAGTTATTGAACACAGAGCTCGACGCTGCGATAGCGCAGACTCTTCAAGAATATCACGCGACAGCCGATGCTGAGATAAAGCATCTAGGAAAATACGCTACGGCCCGCAATTATGGAGAGAGTGAGCAACCGGGAGCGGTCTTGGCACAACTCCTTAGGTCACGTAAGGACAGCACAGCGATACCGGAACTTAAACCGCAGACAGGCGAACTCCCATTAACGGATACCCAGGTGGCCGAAGCCTTTAGGCAATATTATGCGGACCTCTACTCCAACAGAGGCAATAGTTCGGATGACCAGATTCTCGACTATCTGACACACATAAAGCTCCCGTGGCTCTCTGATTGGCATCGAGAGTTTCTGATGCGCCCAATTGAACGGGATGAAATCAGACTGGCGCTCTCTGGCATGCGGGCAGCCAGTGCGCCGGGTAGTGATGGCCTCACGGTCACCTTTTATAGGACGTTCCTTGACCTATTGCTACCGCATTTGACTACACTATTTGAAGACGTGTATCACGGGAGAAATGCCACCAACCATGCGAGAGGCGATACTTGTGGCTATCCTCAAACCGGGAAAGCCGCCCGATGAATGTGCCTCATACAGGCCCCTGTCTTTAATGAATGTGGATGCAAAAATTTTTGCGAAAATCCTCGCGAACCGTCTGATGCCGATGGTCACGACTTTGGTGGCCCCGGACAGGCCGGTTTCGTCCCCAGCAGGAACCTAACGTACAACCTGCGCGCACTGTCTTTGCTGCTTTACAACATACTAGGCCGGAGGTACCAGCCATCGCAGTGTTCCTGGATATGGAAAAGGCATTCGACTCTGTCGAATGGCCCTTTATGAGGCAGGTCCTCAGACGTATGGGGGTCGGAGAGGCCTTTTTACAACTCCTTAACGTGCTGTATTTCTCCCCCACGGCGCGCGTTCGTATTGGCTCACTGGTCACTGACCCGATCAGGGTTTCGAGGGGCACAAGACAGGGATGTCCTCTATCCCCCATACTCTATGCCCTGATTGCGGAACCCTTAGCTTGTGCTCTGAGGGAATATCACGACCACAGAGGTATCCGCTTTCCCAATTACCAGCTAATCGTCTCCACATATGCAGACGATACGCTACTTTATGTCCGGAACCCTGAGGCCAATCTGTCCCCGGTTCTGAGAGAGGTGGTCCGCTTTGGCTCCCTGTCCGGTTTAAAAGTTAACTGGAACAAGTCCATTATGTTTCCCCTCACTCCCGCCACGGTGCCATTTGAACCTGAGTTCCCTCTGCACTGGTCCACGGAAGCGGTGTGGTATCTGGGGATCCGACTACATACTGACTCGGAGGTCGTATTACGGGAGAATTACGGAGTAGCCTTGTCACGGCTTGAGGATGACATAGATCGTTGGATACGCCTCCCGCTGTCATTGTTGGGAAGGGTGTCCTTGATGAAAATGGTTGTGCTACCGCGATTCCTCTTTCTCTTTACAAATATCCCGATGGTTCTTGCTCGGCCCTTCTTCCAACGCCTTCAATCCCATTGATTCGCCTGGCTTGGGCGGGCAAGCAGGCGCGAGTGGCATGGCGAATACTGACGCTGCCATACTCCATGGGGGGGACTTGGTGCCCCAGATCTGGAACTATATTATAGAGTCGCCCAGAGCTCGCACGCTTATTACTGGATACATGGCCCCACAAACACCCCATGCGCGGATTGAAACTATCGTTGCTGCCCCTAGACCGCTTCCCTCACTGCTGTTTGGCCCCCTCGATCGACGCACTGGTATCATGGATTCCCTCAATTCGGTGGTGCATGCCTGGCATTCACTCTTGGCTGCGCAAGCGGGCAATATATTATACTCCCCGGTGACCAGGCTAGGCTGGTGCTCGTGGCTCACCCCGTGTAGGGACAGAGGGGTCGTGACTGCGCTACAGACGCTGAACATTCAAACTGTGGGGGATCTTTTCTCGGACGGTACTGTACGCCAATGGGGAGAGGTGATAGGGGGGGAGGACCTGTCTACAACATTGGCACACTTCCAATTTTTTAGAGTTCGTCACGCACTGCGGGAGATGCTGGGGGAGGATATGGCTGAACCCCCTGACTTCATTGACCTCACCGCAGTCATCAGGGCGCAATCCCCTGCCCGACTGGTATCCAAACTTTATAATATCTCGCTGTCTGCGAGAGGCGGGGAATATACTAAGCCGCGACTAGCTTGGCAGAGGGACCTGCAAGTAGAAATTACGGATGACAAATGGCTATACTGTTGCATGAGCACCAAAAGGGTCTCGTTGAACGGCTGCCACAGGCTAGTTCACTTTAAATTTCTGAACAGGGTCTACTACACACCGGAGCGCCTGTATCGCTACGGGTTGCGCGAAGACCCTAAATGTGACAGATGCAGGGAATTGGTTGCGGACTTTATCCATGTAGCCTGGACTTGTCGAGGGGTAGCTGATTTCTGGAGCCGTGTATTCGTGGAGATAAGTAAGTTAACGGACTTGACCCTTGACCCTGACCCGTTCTTGGCCTTGTTGGGGTACTCAAAGTCTCTCCCTAGGTCCCTTAGACGACTGGTTGACATGGCATCTCCTCTTAGCCAGGAGATGCGTTGCGACTTGCTGTATGCGTGGCCCAACGCCCACACTCGGACAGTGGTCAAAAGATATGCTATACTGCTGCACCCAAACAGAAAATTATAGCGACTTGCTACCACCACGTAACAGACCAAAGAATTTCTGGGCCCTATACATAATGAAGAGGGCGGCACTGGAGGCAGACGGCACTAGCTCAGGCTGAATTCTACATGACGGCAAGAACCCCCTGAATGCACACCCCTGGCCGTGAACCTGCCTTTGGTGACACAGCACATCCAATTCACCACAAACATTGACTCCACACAGAGAGGGGGAAACGGGGGGAGAAGTGTGCTCAGCTCGACCCACCATGTGATTATTGATTTGTATGCTGCACTGCTCTTCCTTAATCTTTCTTTCAGGGAACCATGATGTATCGGTTTATGACTGTCATGGGAATAAGATATTGGCTGTAGATTGTCTCTGTTCTTTTGGGGATTCCTTTAATTATTTTTCCTTTTTGTTTGTTATTGCACAAAAATTCAATAAAGAAATTATTTTTTTTTTAAAAATTAAAAAAAATAGAGATAATCACACTGTTATAGCCTTAGTGTGCACTCCAATTAGTCCTATACCTCATCATATGCCCTCATCTTTGCTAGGAACAAAAGAATATGAACTAAATGAATGCCTCTGATGAGAATCCAGATCCAAGACAATCTGCATCAATCCCCAGGTTTCCACCCAATAAATGAAACTTGCTGGCAGTCCACTGCACGAAAGCTGTGGATACGGCACAGTTAAACTAAAAAAGAAAAAATGAGCTCAATTAAGTCTGTGGTAGGGAGGGATAATCTTCTCCTTGGTGTCTTTAATAGAATCCAAACCTCACATCACAGTTGTGGGCAGATTCTGTTACAACCGCAGGTTCAATTAAGACCGGTTTAAAACCTGCCAGTCACATTAAGGGAAATGTGAATCACTTGTTTAAAGAAATATGATCTGAAGGTCAATCCATGAGATCAATTTACCAACGTCATAATAGTACACTGAACAACCAGAGGAAATGAATGATTTGGATAGCATAGCACCACTTGTTAAATGGGCCCCAAGCATGGAAACATCAATACTAGCCTCAGCCATTACCCACTTAATCCACCAGGCCATGGTGGAAAGCAAAATTGGATTATAAGGTTTCTCAAAATACCCCGAAAGCTGGAAGAGGTCTGGAACTGCAGTCTTACCCTCCTTAGCATCTGAGATATTTGACTACACATACCTTTGCACAATCGGGAAAACTGGGAAAGAAGTAGATTTCATTTTTGGACTTCTGGCGATATGTGGAAGAAAAGACTATCATGTACATCCAAAGCTTTGACATCAGAAACGTCTAAAATTACTTAAACTCAACATAGTTAACTTCACTGACATTTGTATGAGGGCTGGATTTTCATCTGGCCAGCCCAAAGTCAAATCCAGAACTATTGTAAAATCCCAAAGAGGAAATGCCTTGGTCACGGGAGATTTTAATGCAAACACAGAGCACTAGAAAATAAAAAAATGTTTCCCAGTTGGAATAAAAGATCTCTAAGCATTAATGGTTCTGTAGGCCTTCTGTAGTAAACGACCATCTTTTGTGTGATTTCCCTCCAATTTTTGCCCTATCTGTTTTGCTGGATTTGGAACTCTGTGCATCAGAAGAGGGCTGGACTGTTGATTTCTGAAGGACTGTGTCTGCTCCCTCTTGTACGCAGGACAAAGAAGTGGACTCCAAGGGTCAGTGGGTTGGCCTGTGTGGATAAAGGGACACAGCATGCTGAAGAACTAATTTTTCCTGGATAACAAGTTGCTGAGTCACAACTGGACCCTGGACAAGGCCTTTGCTGAACCAAGCCCTGAAATCCTAAGAGCCTCTCTGAAGCCTGAGAGCCTTAAGTGAATAGCTGAGGAAGAAGAGGCTTACCACTGCAATGTTTTGGTACGTAGAAAAATTCTGATTTCCAGCTTCCGGAGGACCAGGACGAACCACCAGAGTTGATTCGCCGAAGGTGGGACTTCTCTGGGGTGAAGTAACAGGTCATTCCCCATGGAGTTTCGCTCCAGCAACTAATCAGTTTCAGCGGGCCCTCTGCGAGAAAGTATCTGTCCCTGTGTAGCCCTCTTCGGATACCTCCTGCCGCCTTGTCCCAGTGAAGAAATACGAGCTCCTTTTCAGAGAGTAAATCCCAAGGTAGAAACTTGACTGGGCGAAGGCACTGAAAGTATCTGACCAATGCTGTGTGTTTTTCCAGCCAAAATCAGCAGCTTCAACAGAAACTCGCTCAATGCCTGTCTAACTTCGGTGAGACCTTCCAGGATACAGCCTGCTGCCTTGCCTCACTCAGAGATGCTGGCTTCCATTTTGCAGACTGTATTTGAAGGTAAAATCCTTGACCGTGCTGTCCCACTTGGTGTATCCAGCATCAGAATCCATTGCGGCAAAGTGCACTTAGTCCTCGGTCTACTGTGACCATAGTGTATCATTGGCACTTAAAGCTTTAGGCGCTAGTTTCACTTAAAAATGTTAAACCTCATGTAATAAATTGATTATATTTAGGATGCGTGACTACTCACCTTAAGGAACAAGCACAAATCTTGTCACTGTGAACCCTCACTAAATTAACCTGAGTGCAACACCATGGCAGCTATTGAACAGAGCAGACACGCTTAACTTAGGGCAATGTGTAAAGTATTTCTGCAATACCAAAACTAATAAAGTTGAAATGTGACACAATAACAATCCTAAATCGATTTAGAAAAATAGAGTAAAGATTAGTCAACAAACTGACACCAAAATGATAAAAAAAAATCCAACGGGGGAACCAGAGAAATGAGATTTTAAAGTTCTAAGTGGGAATAGCACCAAGAAGCATAAAGTGCCAACAATAGTCAATCGTCGCAATAGACCGGGATGTAGACGCATCTTGATGCTGACCACGGTGGGGTTCGGGTTGGATACACCTGCCAGGTTAGTCCTGGTCACAGATTTTACCTTTTGACATTCGGCCTTCAAGTGGTAATCCACCATAAGAGTACACTTCTAAATCTTATAGGACATGAGAGAAAGCACTTGGGGACTCACAGAGTGTCAAGGCAGAGCCCAATAGCAGGGTCCTGTTCAGGTCCAATTGCCACTAGTCAGCTTGACAGTTGCAGAAAAAGGCCTCTTGTAGCTTGTGTCCCTGTAGCTTTAAAGAGGAGGCCAGCGTTATGTCCCTTGGAGCCTGCTTCTTTGTCCTGGGTCCAAGAGGAAGCATGTTCAGACCTTCAAGGGCTTCTCTAAGGTCACAGACAGCAGGTCTAGTACTCTTCTGTTCTTCTTTAAGTCCAGGAGTGTTTTGAATTGGGTGCCTGTAGATGCCACATTTAAGCCTAGCGTGAGCTATTGGGTGGGAATGACTCGTGTGCATGTGTAAGCAATGGGGTAACATCATCATCAATCAACTTTTATTGCAGGTCAGTGACATACATAGAAGTGCGTGCAGATACAATACATAATTACAAAATACATTACACATGCACCTAATCCACAAACTGAAGACCAATATTAGTTCTAAAAGCAAAGTATTCCGACTAAAAACTGCAGAAAATTTCCCACCCTAAAACAAATCTTTCCATCATTTAAATGTAGGAAAACGTAGAGCAACTCTACTCTCGTTTTTTTTATAAAATGGGTATTAAAACTTGTTTAGGAAAACTTTTAGAATATTTGCCGAAAAATGTAAAGTGCAATTAAGACTGTTCCGACACTCCATCGCGCAGACCTATGTGCATACTAAATTAATTATATTGTCCTAAGGGAAAACAAAAAACTGTGCCTGCTCTAAATCGAAGCAATAGGGACCTTTCCCATCGATCGGGTCCAACTGTTAAATATGGCTCCAACCTAGAGCATGTTATAAGAGCGCCATATAAACTAATAGTAGATTTACATAATTCTTCGTACTCCCTCATAAAATTGCCCCCTTCTTGTCCTCTGCAGGGAGACGATGGATTGTCATAAAGGGAAGGCCGCCCTAACTCAGTATAGTTACGTCGAGCATAGCCAAGCCACAGAATTTTGTGCCCATTATCACATAAAAGACAATCTCAAATAATAGACTAGTTTAAAGAAGATTCAGTATTAAGCCAGATTGATATCTACAATGAAATTGGGCCCCATTTGGCAAAGTCTTCTAAATAAGAAAGTCCTAGTTCCTTGTGGCATATAAAATAGGACGCAGATAGAGGGACTGAAAGGAAGCGTCTGCAGAAACTATTCTTCACCTGTAAAGCTGAACAACATGCGTGTGACCACTCCCCGACACCATATAAAACAGTTGGTAGGCATTTATTTTTTATAGATCTCAAGTAGTGGTATAATCGATTTGCTCCCTACTGGTTGTGGCAAGTTAAAAAGAGCATCCACTGACTGACTGAACTTCAATTGTCAATTTAAAATATTGGGCAACCGGCTTGCCAGAAGAGTCAAACTAAACCTCTAAATAAGGGAAGCTGTTGACTCAATTACGTTTCTAGTCGCTAACAGCTACAGTTTGCAATCTCATTCATTTAGGGCCGCAAGCCATTATGGTAGATTCAGTAAAATCTGTTTCCCGTTCTGTCATAAACTGTAAAATTTTCAACAAGACAGCACAGTGCCCTTGTTGTACCAGCAATCAGTATATCATCATCTGCGTATAATAATGCTGGGGTGGGGACGTTTTTTTTTAATCAATGGGACATAGACACAAACATGTTTCAATGATGTGTTCAAATTATTAAGATATAAAACAAAAAGAACGCACCCCTGACTTACCCCTCTGCTGAAAAGGAAAGGAATCGGATTGCTTCCCACGTGGTCCAAACTTCACCCTTGCTGTTAGATTCTCATGAAGAACATAAAGAAAGTGCACCAAGGCCACTTGTAGTCCCAAATCTAATAACGTGAGCCCTAATTTTGAGTGATTAACATTATCAAAATCTGACGACAAGTCGATCAACCCTAGGTACAATGGGCAGTGCTTGCATTAGTGTATTTCCCAATTATTATATTTAAATTTAAGCACTTCTTCAAAGTTCCTAGCCATTCCCTGAAACCATATTGACATGGATAGATAATATTATTACACTTGGTCCAGTCCCGCACTGTATTGTGAAGTACTCTTCCAATAAACTTAACTGTAGTGTCAATAAATGAAATAAGTCGATAACATCTTGACTTAGAACAATTACCCTTTTTAGGTTTCGCCTGCACAGCACTTGCGCAATCTATTGTGTTTAATATAAATCTTACAAAGGGCTTACATCCCCCCTCACTTTTCATTGGTTGGTGTGCTTGCCACTTCGCGCTGGAACTTACATTTCTTCCCCAAGGCTTGGAACGCATCGTTCTCCAAGCCTCTCTTTCAGCCCTGAGCCCCGCCCCCGGGTTTTGGATGTGGCGCCGCTGCCAGCGAGACATCCATCATTCTTTCAAATTTTGAGGCTCATACCGGTTTCAAGTGAGCTAGCATGCTTGTTTTTTCAGATCACCTCTTGGCTTGATGAATGGCATTGAGTGACTGTGGGCATTTTTACCAGGTAAGCTTTTTTTTTTTTTTAAATTTCAAATCGTTTTTTATTGAATTTTCAAGAAAAGTACAATACAGAAAAGAACAAATAAAATGGTAAAATGATAAACACAATGGTAAAATTATGATAAGCACAAGAATACCTGCAAATAATAAAAACCATGAGAAATACAAATGAAGTAGAAAGCAGCAAGTTACTCGAGCATTACCGTGGATGTTGCATTGAAACTGGGAAGAAAAACAGGTGGTTTATCAAACACAGTTCTCACATGTGTCATAAGGGAAAATACAAAACAATACAGGTGTACCACAGAGGACATAGCATTCTATAAACACTGCATTATAGGAGATTGAAATAATTTTCACGGTGGGTCGTATGTGAAGGAAAAGGCATCAAGGGACCTCCATAATTTCCTGTGTGATTTACGCCAGGGAGAGGCGTGAAGTGAGATGTTGTCCGCCCCTCTGAGGTAGGACAACCACTCTTGCCACATCCTAAAGGAGACTTCTTTGGAGTTTTTCCACTTATTGAGAACAACTTTACAGGCCAAAGTGAGCATAAGATCTAACAAATAACGATCATTCTCATCTGTGATCTTTGGGTCCAGAAAGCCTAGTAAGATATAGGAAAATTCCCTTGGGGGGGACGGGGACTATGTTGAATGTTTTGCTTATGCATTCGTAAATCTTATCCCAGTATGTTTGTAGTATAGGGCATTGGAAGAGCATGTGGGCAAGGTTACCAACATGGGAATTACAATTCCAGCATGTAGGGCTCTGGCTGAGGTTAAGTTTAAAGATCTTCTCGGGGGTCCAATATGTCCTGTTTATTAGCATAAGCTTGGTTTGGGATAGTATTGGAGAGATTTTATTCGAGAAGGGAGTGATATGCATCTTCTTCCAGTCGAATGTGATTTCACTGGAGTTAGGTTCGGATTCCCATTTTCCTTCACACTTCATGTGAGATTTGCGAGGATTAGGGGATAAGAGTTTGTATATTTTAGAAACGGCGTGTCCTGACTTTAGTAGCTGAAGCATCCTTCAGAGGATCGAAGGATCGGAAGGTTTTATAGAGCGTAGCGTGAGGAGTGACTTTAGTTTTAAGAATTTATAAAAATCTATTGAGTTTAGCTCGTGTCGCTTCTGAAGCTCGGAAAAAGGCAGAGGGAGAGTCTCTGTAAAGAGGTCTTTGACTAGATTTATGCCATTTTTAGACCACTGTTCCCAAAGGAGCATCTCTCCATCAATCCTCAGGCTCGGGTTGCGCCAGAGAGAGGTCAAGTTGGATTTGTTAATTTTTACCGCAGACATATGATCCAGACGTAACATGGCCCTTTTAGTATTTAGCAAGATATATTTAGAATAGGGGATGGAGGATATATCCATAGTGATGAGAGCAGGCAAAGGATTATCGTTAAAGATTGATCTTTCTATGTCCAACCAGACTGGGATGTAGTCAGCTTGGGGAAGTGGCCAGTTAGATCCTTGTTTACAAAGATAAGCGGTTTGGTAGTTCCTAAAGTTCGGAAGGCCCAGACCACCTTTTTCTTTTGGTAATTGAAGTTTTTTCATGGATATTCTGGGCCTCTTACCTTGCCAGAGGAACAAATTAAAAAGCTTATAGATCCTACTCAGGAAGTCATTTGAGAGTGTCATTGGTAGCATACTGGCTAGATATTTAACATAGTGGAGTATTGATCATTTTTAATGTCTCAGCCCTTCCCCACCAGGATAAAAATTTAGGTGACCAACCATCTAACAATGAAGAGATTTTCTTGGTGAGAGCATTTTCATTGGTCTGTAGGGTAGTGATCAGATCTCTCATGAAGTCTAAGCCTAGGTATTTGAAGCTATTAGGTTGCCACAAAAGACCCAAGTTACCAATGATTTCCTTTCCTCCAAGGTTGTTCAGGAGTTTTACCTCAGTCTTGTCCTTATTCAATTTATAGCCAGATACCGCAGAAAATTCTTCTATTGAGGACATAAGTGCAGGAATAGCAGCTTCCGCATTCTCGGAAACAACTAACACGTCGTCTGCATAAGCTGTTATTTTGACCGTGCAGTTGTTAAAGCGTATACCTGTGATCTGGTTGTTGTTCCTAAGTTGATAAAGGAAAGGTACAATTGCTAGAAGGAATAGAGATGGGGAGAGAGGACAACCTTGCCTTGTTCCTTGTTCTAGTTTAAAGGAAGATGAGAGGCATCCTCCTGCTCTAACCCTGGCGGAAGGGTTAAAATATAGTGCCATTACCATACGTGTAAAATTCTCACCCAGATTACATTTATCGAGTGTTGCTTTCAGGTAGGCCCAATCAACTTTGTCGAAAGCCTTTTCGGCATCTAAAGTGATTGCCACTGTTGGAGAATCGGTAAGTTTGGCTTTCTCAAGAATGTGAGATAGAATACGAGTATTATCACTAGAGAGTCTATTTTTTTTAAAACCAACTTGTAAGGGGTGAATGAGTTTGGGTAAAAAAAATTGGAGGCGTTTAGCGAGGATCATTGCATAAATTTTGCAGTCTATATTAATTAGTGATATAGGCCAATAGTTTTTAGGGAGTGTTGGGTCTTTCCCTTCTTTGGGAATCACTGCTAGAATAGCCTCTGTCGGTGTCCCATTAATCTGACCAGAGTCGCTGAACTCACTGAACATGTTTAGGAGTGGGGGAATAAGCGCAGAAGAAAAGCACTTGTAAAATGTAGCATTAAACCCATCAGGGCCCGGCGCCTTCCCAACTTTAAGGGCCTTTATCGAGTTTTCAATTACGGCTGCGGTTATTGGGTTGTTAATTTCATTTTTTTCCTGTTCTGAGAGGGCAGGTAGGGTGCATTTGTTTAGATAGTCTTGGGTTTTTGTGGCATCCAGATCCTAGTTCTTGCTATACAAGGTGCTGTAGAAGATCTCAAAAATTTCTGCTATCTTATCAGGGTCAGAGTGAGCTATTCCCTTTTGGTCCATTAAATTCTTAATCGTATTCTTCTGTAGTTTGAACTTTAAATAGGATGCCTTGTTGGATTCACATAGCTTAATGCTTTTTTGTTTTTTTATCCATATCCCTGCTTTGTCGCTTACTATTTTATTATACTCGTATTTCTTTTTAACTATTCGTTCAAAACGGAGTTATTTCTTGATATAATATGTTTTTCTTCCAGCATAGCAATTTCTTTTTCTAGTTTCTGAAGACTGCTGTTGGTGTCCTTATTCATGGCAGTTCTAATTTTAATGATCTCACCTCTGATGGTGCTTTTTAATGCCTCCCATCTTATGAGGTCCGATGTGTCTCCAATTTTATTTACCGCAAGGTAATTTTGGATCGCCCTTTCAATGTTTTGTCTATTTAATTCTGTTTCTAAGACTTCATTATTGAGTCTCCAAAGAGATTGTTTTTTAAAAGGCTTCGGGTCAGTTATAGACAAGCTAATACATGAGTGGTCTGAGATCACCCTTGTTTCAATGGAGGTTTGTTTGATTCTGGCTATGGCGTTACCGGAAAGAAGTAGGTAATCAATGCGTGAATAAGAATTATGTGGAGATGAGTAGAAGGTGTACTCCCTCCCTGTGGGATTTTGTAGCCTCCAAGTGTCTGTCAAGTTGAAACGTGTGCAAAGATTGATAAGGGCTTTGTGAGAGTTGTTGGTACGAAAAGGACAGCGTGAGTCCCTATCCAAGGCTGGGTCTATGGGCAGGTTAAATTCGCCGCTAATATGTGCATAGCAGTATCTGGGATTGTTTCAATTTGCTTACTAAGGCCTTCCCAGACGTTCGAGTCATCCCTATTGGGGGCAGAAATATTAGTGATGTAGAATTCCGTACTATCTTTTACTAATTTCGTTGTGATCCACCTCCCCTGTGTGTCGGATGCACTTGCTACCAGGTCTATGTTTCCTTTTTTGGCTACTAAAGTCAGGACACCGTTCTTTTTACCTAATGCAACAGAACCAGCAACATCGCTGTAAAACCTATTTCTAAGTGAGTTAAATTGTTTTGAATCAATCTTCGTTTCCTGTAAGAGGAAGACGTCACCCTTCTGCTTCTGAAGATAGTCAAGGATCTTCCTTCCTTTAATAGGGTGGTTTATACCCTTAACATTCAGTGAGACAATCTTGAAACTGTTATGTGCAATAGCACTGGGGGAAGCCTGAGACATCATCATAGCGTTATTTTCATAATAACCGGTTCTCTGATTATGGAAATAGTTTTGTGCGGTAGCCTCTCTATAAATGAAAAGGTAGTATCACCTTTTTGTAACTGCGAAAAGGTTAGTGGAAGCACTGGCATTAAATTGATTGGTAATGTGTACATTTTGCGTATAAAGCGCGTATCATTGAATGAGGTACCACCTGTATACACAAAGTTATCACTGCAAAACCTGGCATTTGAGTAAAGAAAACAATAATTATAATCTACAAAAAAGTAACAACAAGCAAAGAAAAAGAAAATCAGTGCATGAAAAAAGAAAACCAGATCCACAACCCCAGCCCTGCCCACCCACATCCCCAACCCTCCCTCCCAACCCAGAAGGTATTGAACTGGCGTGGTGACAGGAGAAGAGAGCTCCCCTCACATGGAAACCAGAATATAGTGTATTGAACGCATGAGTCCAATCTATGGCTTAAGGAATAAACGTGTATATGTCAACGACAGAGCTGAGTGCGGTTAAACTGTGATATGGATCCTTACAATGCCTAAACAGACAAAGCTAGTGTAGTCAGTAGTCCTAGTCATAGACAGTTTCACATCAAACCGCTAACGGGTCAAAAAAGGGCCTGTAGCTTGGCTAATAGAACGGAACGACAGCAGGTCGAGCATAAACGGGTGTCCAGTCAGCACAATAGTATACGAAAAGGACTTACTACCTAGCTGAACAGTAACCGGTGCAGATACACATCTTACCCCCAAAAACCTATGAAATTAGTGCCATTAATACAAGTTTAGTATATGAGCAGTAAGTATCTTAATTAGACAGCTGAAAGGGAATTAGTATATCCGCAATACACCAACAGTACACATGGGCTGCTTATCTGCTGTCTATCTGACAGTTTCCTGGCAACCTACATTAAGGACAGAAGAATCAAACCTGTGATATTAATACATCAGATTATCTTAGGGAGTCTTGCATGAAGTTCATGTGAAGGCCAAGAGAGTTCATCTTGCTGTTGTGCAAGGACTGTGATATTAACGCATCATGTTAGCTTGAGGAATCGTGCATGCATCTTCAAGTGAAGACTTCATTGTGGATTGTCGGTACAATGAAGAGTTATGGGTTTGTGATAGAAGGCCCGGAGGCCGCAGTGTCCATAAGAGAATCATCTTTCCCATCGAGGAATCTTTTCAATTGTAGGTGATCTATGAAGAAGTGTGGTGAACCCTGAATCGTTACGCGGAATTTTGCTGGACCCGCAAAGGCAAACTGATAGTTCAAGGCTCTTAGTCTTGGGCGAAGAGCCAGGAAACCTTTCCTTGTATCCACAGTCTCTTTGCTATAATCTTGCAAGATAAATATTTTGTTATTTTTCCAAAGGATGTGGTTATTTTTACGCATGAAGGCAAGAATCTGTTCTACATGCTGATAGCGGAGAGGTTTGCAGACAATTGGTCTCGGGGTTTTCTGGCTCGCAAGGATTCTAGTTGGAACCCGATGGGCCCTGTCAAACTCTAGGGGCTTATTGAAAGACAGGTTAGTGGCTTGAGCAAACCAACTTTCCAGGAAAGTGATGCATGAACCAGAGGGGTCTTCCTCCCCTTCAGGAATTCCCAAAATTTGTAAATTCCCTCTCCTGTTTCTGTCTTCCAACCCTGATAAGAGCGTCGTTAGAGAATCCGTCGTGATTGTTAGGCTTTTGAGCGATTTGTTCATCTTGATTTCCGAATCTTCCAGTTGGCTGATTCTGCTTTCTGTTTCTGTCAATCTAACGTTAGTATCTCTAATATCCTGTCTGATCGCAGAGGTCTCTTCTTTCATGGATTTAGCGAGATCGTGGACCTCTGCTAATTTGCTTAATATGTTATCCATTGTGGCATTGATGTCGCGTTTGCCTTTGGTAGGAGAGTCTGGATTTTGCGGGTCAGCCTTGATTCTCTTGAGGCTAGCCTTAACCACTTTGTCAGTCATTTTTGGGCGATTACCATGTTTCTTCAGTGTATCTTGTTGACACCAGCTGGTGTCTCTAGTGATATCCTTGGAATTGAGTTACTGGTTAAAGGAAGCGCAACCTCATGAACACTCTGCGGTTACACTGACTACATTGGACCCAATCACAAAAGTAACGCTACAAGTCGATGTCCATTGAGTGGACTGGTACTTGCGATGCACTGGTGCTACTGGTACTCGCGATGGTTATACTTGTTTTGCGCTGCTTGCATATGCACTTGCGCTTGCACTTTGCTCACTGGTAACGCAACAAGTCGATGCCAAATGAGTGAACGATGCCAAACCAGAACCAACACGAATAACACCCTTGGTCACTGATCACAGACGTTGAAAGTCAATGGTTGACATTGAACCCTGACACAGTCAATGGTTGATGCTGATCCCTGACACTGATGGTTGACCCTTGGTCACTGAACACAGACGTTGGAAGACAATGGTTAACACTGGTCCCTGGTTACTGTCACAGAGAGCAATAGTGCAAGACAATAGAAGGTAGAAGATTTGGTTGTCTGGATGCTGTTTGGTTTTGCAGAATCTTCTAGAGTATACTAGAGTATTTTTTTATGAGCGCCATATTAGGGACAGGCATAGAGTAGCAGATGATGGGGTTCTATTCACAATGTAGATGATCCACAAAAGGCATTAACTTGAAGGATGAACCTCAAGGGGGATAACTTGAAGAATCTAATCAGGACTGATCAGTATGGTGAGTTAACAGCATAAACAGCAGAAACAGATATGGGCATCACATGATGGCCGCCATTATAAGGTCAGGCACCTCCGAAGACTAGCATGGCTACAATATTGCCTCGCACTAGGTCACCTCCATTAGACACTCGCGGGGATTATGCCTAGATTGTGCCCTGCGTTGATCTGCGCTGATCTGATCTAGACATCCATGCGTGTGATCGCTGTAGAGGAGCTGTGGTTATGGACCCGATATGCCCGCCATTTTGTGCACAAGCCCCTCGGTGAACACTATTAGTGTGAGACATCACATGACTTCACATAACTGGATAAGCTTAGATTATACCTAGCGCTGGTTTGCTTAGTGCTATAATGCTGCATTCATGTTCCAAGACGTGTGTGGCCGTTGCAGTGACCGCTCTAATAGAGCTGCAGTGATCATGTTAGTTACGGTCCCGCCATTTTACTTCAAGCCACTTGAGCTGCACAACTTGTGAAGATTGACCCCAGATTGACCACTGATTATACCTTGCGCTGGTTTTCTTAGTGCTTTAAAGTTGGTTTCATGCCCCAAAACGTGGGTGGCCGCTGCAATGACCGTTGTAGCAGAGCTGCGGAGTTCGTGTTAATTACGGTCCCGCCAATTTACTTTCAAGCCGCTCGAGTCGCACGGTGCACTCTGGATTACTGTGAGGCATCGCATTACATGAGCACAGCTTGTAAGCATTGACCACTGAATATTAACAAAGTTAACAGAGTACCACTGCTGCGCTTGGGGAAAACACGGGTCTAATTTAAAGCAGAAGTTGCCGGCATGGCCGCCATCTTAAGCACAGGCAGCCATGGGTGCAGCGCGCCACCTACTTTATGGCTTGAAGACTGTGGGTTTTACGTTGATGTGGTCCTGGATCTTTGAAATTGAAGTTGAAGTTGCTCCGTCTCTTATGCGGTGTTAGACCGGTTAGCGGGAAGCATGCTCATTCCCCCTGAGGTCGGTGGCGCCGCGAGGCGCGATGGTGCGATGCTTCGTGGCTGGGACGGGTAACGGCCAGAGAGGGACAGAGACGAAGAGTCTGCCGCTGTGTCCACGGTAGTCAAAGTACCCAACTTTCGGTACCATTGGATGCCTCAGAGATTCCGCCACAATATCGTTGACAAGGATGTCTTCAGACACTGCGAAAGACGGGTGGAAACGTAGATTCTGGTAATACCATGGGAGGAGATGAAGGCTCACGCCGCCATCTTCACCGACATCCAAAGCATGCCCCTTTACCAGGTAAGCTTTGTTTCACTTCCCCTTGTTGTTGCTCACATTGTCCTCTATTTCTCGGGCAGCTGTGCGCTAGATGTCGTTTTGGCCCCCTACTCCATGCCACCAACATGATGTGCATCTCGCACATACCTCGATTGTAAACATTGCTTGTATGTTACAGATGCGCCTACATTGCAATATATACTTCCTTCAAAAGTTATCCCAGGTCTCTGGGTTGGCATTTCAAAGCTTTGTTCATTTTTTCTGCTTTTAGACAATGCAGACAAACATATTTTATATCTGTTTTCGTAAAAGAATTGTTTTATTGTACTAATAATACATATTTTTTATTGCCGCTTCTGAGAACGAGGAGCAAAACTATTACTTAGCGGCTTGTAATAACATATCCACCCATGTTTGACTGGATCTATGGTGACGTATGGCAAGAATGTGTCCAGCTTTTCAAGGATGTGATGTTTTGAAAGGACGGATTAAAGTGCAGCGGTGCCTCCTTCACAAGAGTGGAGGAACCCCCCCCCCCCCCCACCTGCTGCGAGCGCAGCAGGCAAACACACAAATAAAATGGCATAATAATGCCATTTTATTTTGGCACGAGCGTGAAGCAGGGGGCGGGGCTGAATCCTGCTATTGCAGGATTACTGCTGACCCTTTCAGTGCGTATGTCGGGTTGGCAGGCTGGCTACCTACAGTCATGCGCACTCTAGGCCCAGCGATCCCCGGGCTGTGAACCAGCCGGGGGATTGCTGGCACAGGCTCCCAGCCTTAAAATGAGCACTAGGTTAGCCTGTTCCCACCAATCTTGGAGCTGCTCTCACGCTGAATAGAGCAGCTCCTGGATTGGTTAGATTCGCGTTCCACTGAGCAGCAAGCAAGTCCTTCCATTCCTGCTCATGGACATGGGGGAGAAGTGCAGCATTTATGGTGAGTTTGAGGCCATCGCACTCCACCATATTTTATAACCAGTAGTCGTCACTGGAAAAGTGCTTGGCGTTTTACTATTGCCGTTCTTTCTACATTTTACAATTATTGATGGAGTACTGTTTTTTTTTTTATTGATTTTTTTGATTGTACTTTTTTAGGAGTATAAAGTATCCAAATAAACTGATTTGAATTCATGAGTAAACGTGCAACAATGAAATGCTTAACTCTTCCTGTATTTTTATGCAGAGCTGTGAGTAGTGTGGCCTGCAATATTGCCTGCTGTACTTCTAAGCTGCAGTTGCAGATTGGGTTACTGAAGGTCTGACCTTTATGCAAGAAGTGCCTGTTGTCAGCCCAGCTGGTCCTTTTCTAGTCCATAGAACCATCTGTCAGCGCTTTCTTGAACTTTAGAAGCTGTCTGCAGCTCAACATCTGCCTCTAAACTCATTAATATTATTGGTTGATACATATTTTTGTGTTAAGATTCATTAGTCTTTCCTTTCTTGAGGGTATGTCATTTAACCGCCCAATAAACGCAATGCGTTTGCTTTTCGCCATGCCAACATATATTTTAATCTAAATGCTCTCCATGTGGGCAGATGATAACTGAAACACACAGCGGTAATGGGATTTGCACGATAGCACACGACCCGGCCAGGCGAGCCTGTTAACTTGCCCCAAAACTGAATTATTACAGACACATGGGCTTGATATGTGGCACAACTTCACTGGATGTGCCTGGTGCAGAAAAGCGCTATAGATCCAATTATTAAAGTGGAGCGGTCAATAAATTGACAAGTTGGTGCATGCGCTGCAGAAAATCTCCTCGCTTTATATTACTACCAGTTACTGCACAATACATTGCCTTTCTTTATAAACAAATCTCAACGCTTTTACGGAGTTTCAGTAACTCATATTGCACAACTGCTCACCAAGCTAAAACTTACAATAACAAAAAAAGTATTAATCAAATAGGCGAAACCTATTGCATTTACCAATGCTTGTTAAAATTGGAACAATAATCGTTTTAGACAATGAGCTGGGTAGCCGAGAAAGCACTAGATTGTTAAACACATTAGTCAAGAGTGGTGCCCACCCTTCTACGTAATATTTGAATGGGTCTGTGGGCATCTTGTCCTGTCCAGGAGCCTTCCTGCAGGGCTTAGGCACAGAGCATCAGAAACTTCCTCTACTTTAACACCAATTTTCCCTCTCGAGTCTTGACAATGTGATAGAACAGGCAATAGCACTCGGGTAGAGAGTAAGCAATATAGATCTTTGAATCGAGCAAGGCATTGAGCACTAGTAATGTGACTGCTTAGGATTGTGCCCGAACCGGTACATACTCACTTTAATACAATTAACTGTGGACGTAAAGGCCCTTTGGTTTATTTTATTGGCAGCCGCAGTCAGGCGCTCCCGATTCTCACTGTGGATCTCAGCTTTTCTCTTTTCTTAATGCTTGTTGATACAGCAAGCGTTAGTTGCAGCCTCCACTCTGTCCCTAGGTGTTACCAATAAAGCTAAACCCAAGCCTTTATTGGCACGGTAGCAAGCAGAGTCAAACCATATAGGGCTGACATTGCTTTTGCAAATAGGCCTTAGTAATGCTAAATACAATTACATGTTTCCTCAAAGGCAGTTAAACTATTGCACCTATCATCTTCAGTTAAACTTAAAAACGGTTGGGGGGTAATTTTGATTATATTAGCAAGAAACTCACTGGGTTTGAGAAGTTTTCCACGACGCTCTCAGTCCATAGTGTTGCGGTCTGGGGCATGCAGTATGCTTGCTAGGACAGTCAAAGGTGCTCCCATGATATAACAGAATCTTTCTGTGAAAATTCAAGCATCTAAATGAAATCGTGTGCTACAATGTAATTACCTAGTTCAATGCCCCAGCAATCATTCTGTTAGTCAATCCAATGCAGTTTGACATTAAACTGCTGCGTAGGCAAACTATGTCTGACCTTTAACTCGCCCATAAGGCCAAACAGAACAGGATCATTTGTTTCAACAAAGTTCACAGAGTTGTTGTTAGAAACATGAAACCAATATAAATGAAAGGCATGTTTCCCCTTAAGCAGTGTCATCTGCATCTCAGCGCTCAATACTGACTTAGGTGCCTTCAAGGTTAACTTAATCCACAGTGAAAGACTGCCGTTAGCTCACCCTGCACACGAAGGGTTGGCAGGAATACAATAACAAGCTAATGGACAAGTTAATGGGGAAACTGCGAAGGGTTCCTGAAAGAAAATTGTCAAACGCATTAATCAATGCTAACCATTCCGGCAAGTGTAGTTTAGATTTTATCCCAGCAAAAATACAACTCATCAGAGTGATAAGAGGCAAACTATAATGAATGGAAATATTCAACCCCTACCTTTGATTGTTCGTTTAGGTCGCTAATATCAGTGCCATCTAAGGAAAAGTTCAAGAGTTCATTATTGGACATTAGGTTAGACCATTCTTCAGATCTATAAGACAGAGGCACAACATTTTCATCAACATCGGAACTCTCCATTTAGTCTAGCATCGGAAGTGAGGAGTGCCTGCACTGTAGCCCTGAGAGGGATTCTTTCAACGATGGTAGGCGGTGCAATTGGTTTTGGAGCAATATTTTTCTCCACCTGCAATACTTTGATGATTACAGAATCTTCTTTTTGACACGTACTAAGGGTTGCTACTATTGTTACTTTGTCCTTATGAAGACCTATTAGTCCTCAAGATAGGGGATCAAAACGTCAACAGATCCCTCTGTTTGTCATTAGGGTGTTCTCCTGTATTGCGAAAATTCATGTATGAGTTCTGCACTTGTAGAAATGTATTCATTGTCAACAGTGGCTAACCTCTTGTAAATACCTTTTGTGCACCTATGACCTTTGTCATGTACCACTTGCACTGCGTTTTTTTCTTTTGGAGCACTTATATAGATATGTATTTTTGCAAGACAGTGAAAACTATGGATTTAACATACAACGGATTGTGTATGTCATTTTCCCTTGTTAAGAAATTGCCATGGGAGCATAGGCTGTAAGCTCTCTCCAAGAGAGCCTTGTTTTGTACTGTTGATGTACTGCCCAGGTGCACATGGTTATAGGGCGACGTCTTTTTCATTTATGGTTTACTTTTTAAAAAGCAGCATGAACCACTGGACTAGATCCTTTGTCTGTACGTCGGCTGGTATATTGCCAGACACTTTCTGTAGTATTACACACTGTAACAAGGTCCATGTACAATGTGCTGATGGTGTTGCTATGGGTACAATGTGTTGGTGATCTTCAGGAGGCAAATTGGGGCTGGTCTGTGCCCATTCCCTAGACCCACTAAACCAATCCACTCTCAACTTTTAAGGTTGGGTAATGTGGCGGGACGTAACATAAGTGTCAATGCATGTTTCCTTCTCTACATATTAGCCATGGTATAGTTTACTTTGTGCAGTAGGCCCTTGCAGCGTATTCAAGCCTTATTTTAACTATTGCACCACATTAGCTTTCACATAGATTACAATCACTCAATTGAAAGCAACAGCATCTTGCTTTTGGTAGTCAACATGGCATTAACAGACACACAGGACACAGGAATAGTCCAAACAATACTTTCTACCTGATTTATCTGAGCTGGTCACACATCAACATCCCAGGGTTTTTATCAAGGTCCGTGATGTTCTTGATGCATGACGATTTTTTTGTGTGACACGGAATATGGAGTAGACAGAATCCAAAATCATTATTGCGCAGTATTCCATGGCGAGGATTACTACAAAGCTCCTTAAAATGGAGTTCTTTGTTCAGCCTTTAAATGTTGTGTTTGCAATTCTCCGTTGACCTCCATCCTCCTCAGAGAGCTGTGATGAGTAGCATACTGCCCTCATTCTGTTTATTCGGGCTTCAGAATTGCTTCTATATCCTCTTATGTGGCCCTCATTAATTGACATGGACCTGGGTGGTGACTATTTTCATTTAGCTAGCTCCTGTTGTATGTAATATTATGGACCTAACCAACATTCATGGAGGGGACAGCTCAACTACGGTCCATCACACCTCTCCCATTGTTTTTTTTTTAAAAACATACTTTATTGCTTGCCAATACATTATTGCAGTGTAAAACATGGAGTGTTAACGGCATTTTCCCTTTTTGATGTTCACCCCATCATTCACATTATAGAGTGGTGTGTTGCACATGTAATTCTCTTACAGTTGTTCTCAGTTACATATCCATCACTGCATCTCCAAGGTGACTTAGAGTATTCCGGAAATGCAATATTCCTCCTAGAGTAATTTTACATAGTATGCTTCAACATTCTTAACATAACATTTCAAACTTATATAACGTCCCCCCTCCCTCTACCCTTCCTCCTGGTCTGCCGTTACTTATATATATTTAGTAGCCTATTATAGTTATCTGTATATCCTTGGTTGCTCCTTACTGCTTAGGTAAGATGGTGTCGTGACTGGGGCCTATGACGATCTCTGGTGTTTGGTCCTAGAATAGTTAGGTCTGCTCTTGTGTGGGGTTGTTATGTGTTGGTATGAAGTCCAGCTGTTTAAAATCCTCCATCTTGCTCTCCCAATCCATTGAGATAGGGTGTTTCCGCAGACCCCTTGCCTCTTCTCGTCTAAGTGCCATACCTTCGGCACTACCCCATTGCATCATATCTGCCTGCCATATAGTCAATAGTGGACTTCTAGGTGATTTCCATCTCATGGTGATTGTTCTTGCGGCCAGTATAAGGGCCAGGTCCAGGAACCTCAATTGTACCTTCTGCGCTGTAGTGCGTTTGCGGAGACCCAAGAGGCACTCCAGGATATTTTCCTGTACAACTAGGTGCGTGACCTCTTGTAGTGACTGTCGTATTCCGTCCCAATAAGCATGGAGACGTGGACAGGCCCATAGCATGTGGGCAAAGTCTGCTTCATCTCCCTTACATTGGGGGCAGCAGTGTTGGGCCTCCGGAAACATACGGTGTATTCTCTTTGGGGTTAAGTAAGATCTATGTAATAGCATTGTTTGGATAAATTTAAGTTTAGCGTTACGGGACACTCGTTTGGGATGTTCCAACATGCTCGCCCAGGCTTTGTCAGTGAGTTCTGTGTTTGCATCCGTCTCCCATTTTGTTCTAAGGTCGGTGAGGTCGATGGATACCTGCGCTCTAACACCTGTGTACAGCCATTTGACTAGGTGGCCCCCTTCCCCCATATAATACAGCAAATGGACCATTCCGTGTTGCGGGGGTTCCCTACGTTCTGGTGCCCATGTCTTCTTAATATAGTGGGAAACAGCCGCGTGTGTCATATATAAGCGGTCTGGCGCTCCAGTGGTTTGTATGAATGTGTTGTGATCAAGGAGATTGCCGTCACCAAAGAACTGCCCGACTTCCTTCACTCCGGTCTCCGTCCAGGCATGAAGTCTGGCCTTAGTTAGCACACCCCCAAGGATGGGGATGCCCAGTAATGGGATATTAGTCGCATAGGGAGTTGTTCCTGAAGTATACCGCAGTGCTTTTCTCCAACATTGCAATGCGATCTTAAGTAATGGAGGCCCGTCCAAGGGGATTTTAGCTTTTGGTAAGAGTAAGGAATGTAGTTTGCCCCGATCTATGTCCCGGGTTGTATACCCTATTTCTTGTAGAGTTCCTACCCGCTGTCCAGTAGGACAGCCACTGTAGTTGACAGGCATAGTAATAGGCTCTGAAATCAGGGGCACCCAGACCTCCCCTATGGGACTCTAATTGTAATTTCCGAAGACTTACTCTTCGGCGGCCCTTACCCCATATGAGTTCTATGAGGATAGTGTCCAAGGCACAGAAGACCGAGTGAGGTACCGCCAGCGGTAAATTCACGAAAAATATAATAAACGGGGAGTACCACCATCTTCGATATGGCAATCCGCCCCATCACCGATAGTGGCAGGGATATCCAGAAGGCCACACTCGAGCGTAAAGCGTTGATGGCCCTTAACAGGTTGCCTTCTAGCTGATCTGTCTGCGCCCTGTACACTTGTATTCCTAAGTACTTGAATGTAGCGGGTGCCACGGATAAGGTATAGTTACCAAATTGCGTCATTTCTAGGTGGGTTCCATCATGAAAATAAAATGCGTTTGATTTCCGTGGATTAATGGCAAGGCCCGAAATATTTTCAAATGTGGAAAAGATCGTGGGGAGAGGTGTAGTGTCAGCCCCCAAATCTCGTAAGTAAAGCAGAGTATCGTCAGCATATATTGAGATTAAATGTGCAGTTCCATCGATGATTATCCCCAGCTGTTCTGCTGACTGTCTCAGGGCTATCGCTAAGGGCTCCAGTGCTAGTACAAACAGTAGGGGGGATAGGGGACATCCCTGCCGTGTGCCCCTGTGTACCCTGTATTCGCCCGAGATATGATGACCGGTGCGTGCTCTAGCAGTAGGAGAGGTACATAGCCGTACCCATTTAAGATAGTCGCTAGGGAGGCCAAATCGCTGTAATGCAGCGAACATATAATCCCACGCTATAGAATCAAAGGCCTGGCGTAAGTCCAATGCCAGACAGCCAGCCTCCGGACACTCGGCCGGGACGGCCGCCATTATATAATGTAAGCGTCTAGTATTAAGGGACGTACTGCGGTTCGGTAAGAACCCGCATTGGTCCCTATGTATGAGCGTGGTTAGGTATGGTTGTATGCGGTTAGCTAATGTTTTGCTCAGGATTTTATATTCAGTTGCTAACAAGGAGAGAGGCCTATAATTGGAGATATCGGTGCTATCGCGTCCCGGCTTAAGAAGTGAAACGACTAATGCCTGCATGGTGGATTGTGGCAAGTGGCCAACCTCCAGGGCTGTCCTATATACCTCCTCCAGCCTGGGGATCAGGGCCTCCGAATAAGTTTCATAAAATTCTATGGGTAGGCCATCTAGGCCCGGCGCCTTGTTATGATTAAGGCCTTTGATCGCAGCTCGGATTTCTACACCTCTCCCATTGTAAGGTCTCAGAATACTTTCCTTATCTGCAAACATCGAAGTAAGACTATAAATACAAACCCTTGAAGGAAGAAACAGCAGCACATTTCAAGAAGTCCCATGATGAGGAAGAACCTGGAAGGGAAACTAGGAAAACTAAGGAAGATAAAGATCTCAGATGAAGAAAGCAAAACAAAGACCAAAAGCAGCAATTCATGGTGAAGAGATACAATCAAAGCATAAAGCAGCAACAGCAATGAATAAGCGAATTCTACCCACTTATATTCACCTATATTGCCTTTGATAAAATATTGGATTTCTTTTGAGATAAAAAATGGAAATGGCCAGGTTGAGATACAACTATGAGGTGGTACAATATGCATATTCAAGGCCGAGCAGCACTCTATCAGTCATTGTGCCTTCTTATTCCAGGTAGAGGTAACCTTTTGAGAACAATCTGCAGCCTGTGGATATCCTCTAATCTTGAGCCACCGCAGAGCGCTTTGGACACAATGGTTTCCTACATGAAGTGGTCCAAAAGGGTAAACGCCTATACTCACACAAGCCATCTCTTCCCAAGCCCAGTCAGGAGACTGGGTTGTGACACTTCCTGAAGATCAGGAGCTGGTTGGAACAAAGTAGGACAATACACAAAGAAGAGGGTGGAAAATTTGCTTTATGACTTGTTTAGTGAAGGTTTGTCCTACAGGATGATAAATGTCCATTACTCAGCAGTTACCCCAAAGATTCCCCTCTGCACTGCATTCTCTATTGGTAGGGACCCTCAGATCTGTTGCTTTATGAATGGCATTCGTCTTTGCAGACCTCCTCTTTCTTGGAACTCTACCACATGTGATGTCTCTCTGGACCTCAATTTTCTCTCCTGGACTATTTAGCCCTCCCTGCCCCTTAAAGATCTATTCCTGAAGCTTGCATCTCTGCTCCGTCTCACCTTTATTAGGAGGGACTTTGATGCCACGCCTCTGAATGTCTCGGACCTAAATTATTCTTTAAATGGGACCATGTTTTATATCTCCACCGGACAACAAAGACCAGCATATTAGTCCTATGTTACTATTTACTAGGGCAGTAGGAAGGGAAACATGAGGATCCAAACCCAGTTCCAAGCACCAATGTTTCCAGGCTGCCTTGGCACTGTTAGACGTGTCTTGTTCCAGGAGCCCAGGACCACTGGGTCAGCAGTCAGTCCTAAAAGGCTGTTCATTGTGAGGATGGTATGATATGTAAATAGTACTTGCTAAGGGCACATGTTCACCAGCGGTTTCTTGGCGCTATTAGACTATGGGAACAAAAACAGCCTTAGGGTTGAGGCTAGCATGAAGGCCTGTCTAATAAATTAAAAGCTCCCTAAAAATCTAGATAGCACATATAAATAAGCCTGTCAAATAGCCAAGTTTTAAGCATTTTCCTGAAGGTTAGACAGCTGCTTTCTAGCCTTAAGAGAACATGTAAGGAGTTCCACTACAAAGGGGCATGGACTGAAAAACTGCAACCTCCCATGCGTTACTTCTATCTCGAAAACTGGAGAAGGTGGGCGCTGGACGATCTTAATCTACGTGAGGGAGTGTATGTTAGTAGGATTCTTTACTAAAAAAAAAAACGTGGGCAGAATCTTGTAGGGCTTTAAATATTGTGCAATACATTTTAAACTGCACCCTTGCCTGACAGGTAATATGTGTAGTTGTTTTAGGGTAGAAGTTGCATGGGAATGCTTCGAAAGTCTAAATATGAGACAGGCTGCTTCATTTTGGACAAACTTGGAACAGCTAAATAAATATGGTAGGCATAATCTAGCTGAGAAATAACTGTAGTCATACTTATTGTTTACAAGGCTTCCATGAGGAAAATGGAAGACATTTTCGTAATCAATTTCAAAGTTTTTTTTTCTTCTGAGATTTATATAGTGCGAACTCGACCCAAAGGTATCAGAGCGCTTCACATGAGCACCAGTTGCATTACAGACACATTCATTTTGTTAGGCACGGGGAGATTGTGATTTGCCCAGAATCACAGGATGTTGAGCGTCCCTGCCAAGACTCGAACCCGGTTCCCCAGCTTCGAGATCGACAGCTCTAGCCTTTAGGCCACATCCTCTCCCTGAAAGTAGAAATGCATTTTGATGCAACAATCTGAGATATTATCATTAGACCACAACCCTACAACCTGACTCATAATCTGTTTTTTAGGCTGTAGAGGGTCATTTTTCTCCACTGTCCTATTAAGGCAATTCCAGGGGTTGGTTTTTGATGTTTAGGACCATATCTGTTTTCTCTGCATTTACCTGAGCTGGTTATTTTCTATCCTGCGCCAGATATTTCATGATGTTTTACAAAAAACAAATGTTTTTATTCAAAGCTCGGAGACCAGGGTATTATCTAGGTGAATGAAAGCTGGGAATCGTCCATGTAGTTGTATACTCTACAACCCCTAGCCAAGTTCTTGAATTCGGGATCCTGCATATACATTGAATAGATGAGGAGAGAGGGAAGATTCTTGGGGACTCCACATGTAAGTGGAATAGATGTGGCAACAAATGGACCCCACATCACTGACTGAGTGTAATCCTGCATGAAGGATATTATCCAATTTAAGGCAACATCCTTGGGCCCTTCTGCCTCCAAATGGTCCACAAGAATCTCATGGTCAACCATATCTAAGGTAGCTGATAGGTCCAATAGTACCAATGCAAATATCTGACTGTCTTCCCCACGAAGCCTGGGATCATCTATTGCAGCCATTATCACCGATTCAGTACTGTGGCCATAATGAAAACCTGCCTGCTGTGGCATCAAGTAATGTGGCTTTTATAAATGGTCACAAAGTTCCTGAGACACCAGCGACCCCAACAGTTTTGTTAAATAGGGAAGCAGAGAGATGGGTGATAGTTGTTATTAGCTTAGGGTCATCCCCTTGTTTCTTTAAAAGAGGGATAACCCTGGCACTTTTAAGTTTTGAGAAATGCTGCTTGGAGGATTGAATTGTTCAGTAGCTTTAAAAGTGGAGCTTCAATAGCTTTCCCTGTGCTCCTCATCATTTAAGGAGGACATAGACCTGTGGGGGTTCCTGATTTGATTCTCCCCGTCAACTCATGAAGGCAGCTTTTCTCCATGCAACTAAAATAGGTGTGAAGGTAGGGATTCGTATCCTCCTCCTGACTGATCAAATTAGAACAAGGTTTTGTGATACTGGCTCTTATTAGATACATTCTATTTATATAAAAAAGGCATTCAAGGTATCACAAAAATAATGAGAAGGTGCTGTAATTATAGTAACTTTTAGGGGAGGAAAGCTCATTCATTATTCTAAAAAAAATCTCCCTTTTTACAGGAGGCCTCTAAAATTTTAGTAGAATAGTAATTAGATTTGACTTTAAGTAAGGTCAATTTATTTACTGCCATCCCAGCTTTAAATTTTACTTTGTTTTCACTTTTGTGATATTGACGACAAGAGCATTCCAAACATTGTAGATGCATCTTTGCTACTTTTAATTCTGGAGTATACCAAAGGGCCAGCTTAGGGCAGATAGTGGTTCAGCAATTTTGTAGAGGAGCGTGAAGGTCAATATTCTTTTCTGTAGATAGGCCAAGAATTCAGAATCCTGATCCTCATCCTGCTGGCTAAGCTCTGGTTTAGTCATCATTAATGTGTTACACAGTGCCTCAACATTCACCCATTGCCCCTTGTGGCTGGTTTTGTACTCTGTATGAGTCTACTGGTTTTTCCTAGTAAAAGGGAAGTCAAATGTAATTAAATAGTCATGGCCGGACTGCCCGTTGCGGGCACCGGGCATTTTCCCTGTGAGCCGGAGGGGTGGGGGCCGGTTTTGGGGCCGCTGGGGCTGCTTTTCTTACAGGGGGACGGTTTTGCAGCAGTGCTGCAATATCGGTCCCCTTTAAGAAAATTAGGAGCGGTGTTTCAGGGCTCCTCCCCCCTACCCCTCCCAGGGCCGCACCCCTCCCAGGGCCGGTCAGGCAGCAACCTGCCAGGGCTTGTTGCTGTTCCCAGTCCGGCCCTGTAAATGGTGGTCTGACCATAAATAGGGGGACACACTGAGGTTACGTACCTCCATGTGAGAGGTCCAGACTAAGTCAAGGCTCTACCCTTTAATACGGGTATGACCAGTGATATGCTGTTGAAGGTTTATAAATGGTATAAATTCCCAGAACTCGTAATCCTTTGAGCCATTTTAAGGTAGCCTATCCAATAGATAAAATCCCATTCACTATCAGTTGGGAATAATTTATCATAAGGGAGTTAATCAATTCATAAAAAGTATCTGTAAATCTTTATACAAATTAAGTCAATATCAGGGATAGGTTCAAGAGAAACGAAAGAAATCTGGCAGTATCGATGTACTAGTGCAGTAATGCCCATGCCTGTCTTCTTAGAGGGTCTATTCCTGTTTAACACAGTAGAGCCATTAGGTGTAGCTGCCAATATATCCGGCAGGCATTTATTGTTCAGTCAGGTTTCTATTAACAGCACTAAATCTGGTTTGCTTTGCTCTAAAAAGGTTAAGATTTTAACCTTATGTTTACCAAGCGAACATGTGTTAAGATGAGTAACCAGCAGCAATTCTGTTTAGTTAATAGTCATGGCTTGCCCTTCAGGTAATGTATGCCCCCACCCGCAAAGGATAGAAAAAGTGAAAAAGGTCAAAAATTGGCCTTCAAAAAGAACAATTTCCAACACAGTATGGAGCGCAGTAATAGCAATAAAATACTGTTTCAAACTAATAACTGTGGTAATTGAACTCTTAATCTTTGAGTCGCGTCCGCCCTGCGGCCCTGTTTAAATAAGAAGTGCTCATAGCCAGAAATGCTCACCCCCAGCTTCTAGTTCGCTAGCTTCCAAAATGGTGGCTTCTCAGTAGAAGGGAAAAAATGGAGTCCCAAGTTACACAACAGCAGAACTCCACCACAAAGAAGCATGGTTTCCGACAGATGATCTAGCAAGTCAGCACAGATGACATGAAGAACAAGGTCATTTGGATAATCCACTAGACTAAAAAGTAGAGAGTTGAACAGAGGAAGCAGGCATGGAAGATTTGTCACCAATGCTAGAACATCAGGTAACCACATCTAGGAAGGACAGTCTGGGAAACCTGGTCAAGACTGCAGGCAGTGTCCACGAGAAGAAGGACACTCAAATGAATTAGGGATCCTGCATATACATTGAATATATGAGGAGAGAGGGAAGAATCTTGGGGACTCCACATGTAATTGGAATAGATGTGGCCACAAATGGACCCCACATCACTGACTGAGTGTAGTGAAGAAGAAATGAGGAAGAAGTTTCTCAAGTCTTGCATCTGTGTCCCAGGCCTCTGGATCAGGATGCTTACTCGGGAAAACCGGATTCTTATGGTTTAGGTGTGAGGCAAAAAGATCCAAGCCCAGAACTGGAAAAACACTAATTACTTGAGTCCCAAACATGCCATGAGTACTAATCCACAGTTGGAATGGACAGGCCGCAAGGTATTCCATCATGACTGTGAAGTTGTTTTGGAGATAGACAATGTTTCCACAGAGTCCTAGAGAGATCAAGGCGATTGGCTCTTATGAAGTCAAGCTTGTTCACATAGCGTTTTGTAGACAGATTGACAATTAAGAGGAGCACACATCAGAGTGTCCTAGCAGGGTCTTTGCATTGAATGTGCAAGCAAGCATGATGCTCCAGAGCATTAATGTTGATGTGCTGCTCCACTAAGGACCAGAAGCCTCCACACAATAAACCATTCAGGTTGGCCCCTTGCTGTTCCAGGCCTCCATGTTTGATGCAGAGAAACTCAGAATAAGGGTGCTGGTCTGGGGAGAAATGGCCAGAATAGGAGAGGCACCAGCGAATATGGCTGAATATCCAGTGCTGGAGCGTGCTCTAGCACAGTGGAGCCAAGAGATGGCTCAGATGGGAAACATCCTAAACAACGAAGTTTGAACAACGAATTACCTGAACCACGAATCCCGAACAACGACCATTCAAAATGGGTATTGAACAATATAAATATATTTCGTGGGTTAGGAACCAGTGGTTAAAAATGTAGTTGTTTGGGATTGCTCGTTGTTTAGCCTTCGTGGTTAAGGAATTTGTGGTTTAGGCAGTAGTTGTTCAATCATACATTCCATGGGAAACATCCTAAACAACGAAGTTTGAACAACGAATTACCTGAACCACGAATCCCGAACAACGACCATTCAGTTAACCACTACAGCCTTTGCAACGACATCCTAAACAACGACTTACATAAACCACGAAAAATTACGTCATACTTCTAGCTTAGTAAGTCGTGAAACTATGCGGAGTATGTATTGCGGGGCTGCAGCCTGCCTTCATCCTTACAGGATAGCGTCGCAGGGAATACTTTTGCTTTTGTTTTTGGTTCCTGGGTACACGGCGCCCGTGTGTCTTTCGACTCTTCACCCCCTGACCTGACATGATTATTGACCCCTTCTATGATTTACACGGAAATGCAGCCACAAGGTTGGCGGGCTTTGATGAGCGAGGGGCTGCAGCCTGGCTTCATCCTTTCAGCTTGGCAGTTCGTCCAGAGTATAGCGTCACAGGGAATGCTTTTGCTTTGGTGCTGGAGGTTTGGTGACTAGGTACAGGGTGTCCCATCCGCCCCCCCAAGAACTGTAATGCTCTTCGCCCCCTTGTATGACACACTCGGCGGGCGAACAAATATGCTTGTGATTCACAAAACCCCGCAGACTCTGATCACAGATCACTATACTAGCACGAAAACTAGCATTACAATTACAGACCTCTTATTTTTCGCATCAAGGAAATTTGCAGGAG
This sequence comes from Calotriton arnoldi, assembly GCA_963921515.1. Taxonomy (NCBI): domain Eukaryota; kingdom Metazoa; phylum Chordata; class Amphibia; order Caudata; family Salamandridae; genus Calotriton; species Calotriton arnoldi. The sequence goes on from CAWUFW010006668.1 coordinate 937,357, forward strand.
ACTTTCACCTCGAAACTCACCACCCTCAAAAACCTAGACATCCAAAGCGGCTGTAAAATAGACATTACAGGAAATGCATTCCTTCATTGGAAGTACAAAATACAGGGTACAGGGCGCCTGTGTGTAATTCATATAGCTTGGCATCATGTCGAAAAACATGCGGGCTATGTTTTGCGGGTCTGCAGCTTGCTTTCATCCATGTGGGGTATGACTATTGTGGGGCTTAGCCTGCCTTCATTCTTCCAGCATAGCGTTGCAGGGAATACTTTTGCTTTCGTGCTTGCGGGTTGGTTATTGGGTACAGGGCGCCCGTGTGTCATTCATATAGCTTGGCAGCATGTAGAAAACCATGCGGGCTATGTATTGCGGGGCAGCGGTCTGCTTTCATCCTTGCAGCATAGCGTCGCAGGTAATGCTTTGGTGCTTGTGGTTTGGTGATCGGGTACAGGGCGCCCGTGTGTCTTTCGACTCTTCACCCCCTGATCTGACATGCTTCTTGCCCCCTTCTATGATTGACACAGAAATGCAGCCACAAGGTTGGCGGGCTTTGACGAGCGCGGGGCTGCAGCCTGGCTTCATCCTTTCAGCTTGGCAGTACGTCCGGAGTATAGCGTCACAGGGAATGCTTTTGCTTTGGTGCTGGAGGTTTGGTTATGCAGCCATTTTAGTGAGCTGTGTTGTCAGTAATGTAAAAATAGATGATGGACCTTTATTTCAGTGTTTCCAAGCGTTTACTGACTTTATGTACTTCATCCGGTTTTCAAAAATATGACTATATAATAAAATATATGTTGATTTAAGGATCATCAAATGACAAATGATTATTAATAAAATCATCTATTATTATATTTATTTAATTTAAAATGACAAAAATATGCGGATTAAAAAGAACATAGTGGTGAAAATGGGTATTGAACAATATAAATATATTTAGTGGTTTAGGAACTCGTGGTTAAAAATGTAGTTGTTTGGGATTGCTCGTTGTTTAGCCTTCGTGGTTAAGGAATTCGTGGTTTAGGCAGTAGTTGTTCAATCATACATTCGGCTCAGATGGATGTTGGCAAGAAGCCAAGCAGGTACTGCAGAGGAAGGTACTGATCAGAAAGGGACGATTGCAATTCCCCTTTGATTAGGAAGATATTCTTGAGAAGCTTGAGAGTGCAAGAGGCGCTGTCCATTGTAAATCCCAGCGATCCATCTCCTGCAGAGAACGAGAGGGCTTTGGGAAATTGACTAATAAGCCCAGACTGAAAGTCAATTTGAGGTGAGGTGAGGAGTCGTCATGGTGGGACACTAGTGCATCAGGGGAATGTTGTGTAAGTAAGTAGTGAAACCAATTCTTTTGGGCTGAAGCTGGGCCACCATGGCATGCAGAACTTTTGTGAAACACAAAGGGTGGAACACAGGCTACATTTTAGGTAATGAAACTGTGACATCTGGTCCTGCCACTTAAACTTCAGAAATCGGAGGTTGTAGAGATAGAAATAGCAAAGGTGTCAGCTTTCAGGTCCACCCAGACCATCCAGTCACCCAGAAGAAGCTTGTCTCTTAGGATATAGATGCCCTCCATCTTGAAGTGGTGGTAAACCACCCAGCGGTTAATGGACTAATGATTTATGACTGACCTGAGGCCTTTCAATAAATAAATCACACAGGATTTATAGAGTGCTACTTAGCACCCATGAGGGTATCCAAGCGCTGGCGGGGGGGAGGCCGGGGGAAGAGTGCCGCTGCTCCAGGTTATCTGTTGAATAGCCAAGCTTTCAGCTTCTTGCTGAACTCATGAAGGGTAGGGGCTGTTCGGAGTTGCAGAGGGAGGTTGTTCCAGTGTTTTGCAGCCACTTGGGAGAAGGTGTGGCTGCCGCTTCTGCTTCTGAGGATGCAAGGAGTGTGGGCAAGGTAGAGGGACGAGGAGCATAGTTATCTGGTGGGTTGGTGGAAGTTTACTTTGTGGTTGAGGTACACTGGGCCAGTGTTGTGTAGGGCTTTGTAGGTGTGGGTGAGGAGTTTGAACTGGAACATTCTGAAATGGGGAGCCAGTGCAGCGCTTTGAGGTGGGGTGTTATGTGGGTTTGTCTCGAGAGGTCGTGGTTGAGCCTTGCTGCTAGATTCTGTATGGTCTGGAGCCTGTTGAGTAGTTGGGTGTGATCCCTACGTATAGGGGTTGCCTTAGTCCGAGGGCTTGGGTGATGGTGCTTCTGGTGTCGGTGGGAAGTCGTTTGAAGATTTTCATCAGCATGCGAGGATATGGAAGCATGCCAAAGAGATGGTGTATACCTGTTTTCTCATTGAGGGTTCGCTGTTGAGTATGATGCCTAGGTTTTTAGTGTCTTCTGTGAGTGTGGGCGGGGGGGCCGAGTTCGGTTGGTCACCAGGTGCTGTTCCAGGGGGAGGTGGTGCTCCTGAAGATGAGTACCTCGGTTTTGGCAGTGTTGAGCTTTAAGCACTTGCTCTGCATCTAGCTGGCAACACTGGTCATGCATCTGTAAAAGTTGGCTTTGGTGATCGTGGGGTTCTGAGGATAGGGACAGGATGAGCTGAATGTCATCCGCGTAGGATATGATGTTCATGTTGTGTGATCTGACTAGGGGGGATAGCGAGGCCATGTAGGTGTTGAAGAGAGTGGGGCTTAAAGATGATTAGGCTATCCTGTGTTAGGTTTAAACCTATAATAACTGATAAAACCCCACCAAAAGGGAAATAGCCCTCCCCAGTGTAAACATATAAACACTGATAAACATCTGCACAACCACAAACTAAATGCCATTCAAAGAAAGGAAAAGGAAAGTGAAAGAGTCATTTTGACTTCTTCTTGAAGGGGCCAATACAATGTAACTTTGTTATACAAGGTAGCAGCAAGGAAGACTGGGCTAACGTTATTCTGCTTGAGTTTTGTTGTTTAGGGATGTCACTAAAATATTTTTTCTTCCTCCTTTTTTTCAGTTTTGTGGTCTTTCGTCTAAAGATGCAGGGTTTAGAAGCATGTTTTAGGTCTAATTTAATTATTTTTTAAATGGTAGAGAATTGCCAAACACCCCAGATTTTACACATTCAATGCAAGGTGTAGTGACAGGTATATGTGAAAAGAGTGCTGTCACCAAGCATATGGGATAGTGGTGAAAACATGTCACCAGACTTTTGGAAAACATGCAACGCAGTGTCACTTGGAATGCTGCTGCAAAAAGTTCTTACCGAGGTTCAACAAAGATTGAAGTGATATTGTTTGTATTTGCAGTGATGTTCCTACGTATATGAAAGAGTTGTGTGATGACCTGTCAAAATCAATACCTGAGCTGAAGTGCTTCCCTGTAGGAGATCCTTGCCACTGGCTAGATGGTATGCTGAAAGCATCTTTACAATCTTCAGAGTTAAGGAAGAATACAATCGACTTTGTCGTCCATTCTGGTGCACTGTTTTGTTATGCGCGGGAACTAAAACACAAATATTTCTCATTTGTGCTTTGTGTGGCATCAAAGAAAGAGTCATCCCAACTGTGTCATTTAGTAAGTGGTTCTCAGTCCTAGAGGCCATGAATGCTATATTATCCATGTGGTGACTGTTTACAGAAGTTTTGCTTGGTGATGATTCCAAGGCAAGAAATGTGAGGATCTTCGGTCGCATATTGGTAGTGCTGTGAAAAAAGAAGACTCAACTGCATTATTAGATTTTTACAGGAAAAACATGACTGCTGTAGTGGACATAATCAAAAAAATCTGAGTCTGAAAACACCCTTGCCTACCAAGTGTTCAACGTAATTGATGTAGACATGAAACATCTCCTTGATAGTAGGCTGGGCGACACTTTTAGTGACTTTGGCACAGCGACATGTTCCATAATACAATGCTTGCCACTTGGTAAGAAAAGAAATGTTGAGGAACAATTCAGGAAATTTTATTTTAAAATGCATGAGAAATGGCTTGCAATGATGCATACAAATGTCGCTTCACCAACCATAGCATTTGAAGTCAATGAGCCTCACTGTGGTACTCTACACAAGTTCTAGATCCCTTCCGTAAAGGGGAATTTTCTCCAGACTTTGAAAAGTACTGCTTCATTTTTGACTGCTTCAATAACTCTGAGGGCATATGCGCCCAGTTCAACGAATATGTTGCAGAACCTGGGCCAGAGCATTGCAATCTTGAGGTGCACCAGTATTGGCATGGAAAGCTAGGTCAGTGGCCAGAGTTAGCAAATTGTGTACTGGCTGTTTTGGCATTGCCCGTCATAAGTGCCAATGTTGATAGGGCCTTTAAACAGATAAAAGGTTACATGGGAAGAAAAGAACAAGCGCACATATGACCAAAGACTCACTGAAGAAGTACTGTATGGTATACTTCAATAGGTTTGATTTGTAAAAATATATCTGATAGAGACTTCTAGCTGCAGATTCCTTACCTTTGAATTTCCCAGGCGTCAGGCTGGATCCGGAAACTTTTGCTGAGCAATACCTCTTGCCCCCGATGTCGGGTGGCTCCATTCGGCTCCGCGTGACGTCGTTGGCATCAGTAGCATCAGTTATGACGTTGCGGTGCCTACATTGGCGCGACCCAGGCGCGCGGATGTCAGTTCTTTTCTTTCCGTGCCAGTTAACAGCCGATCCGGGAAGAGCTACCCCTCTGCCAGTTTTTGGCAGGCTTTTTTCTCGACTTTGTCGACATTTTTTGAGTAGCGACTTCGTGTGCGAGGGATGTCTGGTAGGAAGACAGGTTTTAAACCATGCGGGACTTGAACCCGCATGATGTCGGTTACAGATCCCCACCGCGTATGTCTGTGGTGTCTTGAACGCGACCACAATTCGAAGTCATGTTCAGACTGTCGGGCGATGGCTCCGAAGACCTTGAGGGAGCGGGCGATGAAGTTGTTTGCGGCTTGGCAGTCAACACCGTTAAGCGAGACTCTGAGGAGGTCACGGTCCCGTTCGGAGAAGAGGAGGTCGCGGGACCGCTCAGGGAGCCCTAAGTCCTCTTCCTCCCATTCGAGGTCATCTGGACACTCGGGGAAGAGGCACATGAAGAAGAAGAAGTCCAAGCGGACTTAGACTTCACCTCAACTGGCATCCTTCGTCGAGAGAGGTAAGGAGCACCGACGCTCTAGGCACGGTTCTGCGGAGCCGGAGCCTGAGTTGACTTCGCGCCTCCCTCCCTTTCTGGGAGCCGGAGCGACTCCCGCTCAAATTAAAGATTTATACGAAGCCATGCCCCACGTATTTGAGCGGAACGACCCCGTTGGTGAGCCTTCGGGCCCCGCGGGGTCGGATGGGGCCCCATCGGGTTCAACGCCATCTGCTTCGGCACCAGTGTGGCCTCAGGGATCTGATCCTGGATCCGGGTCGACGCCGGTCGTGCCAACACGGCCTCCCCCCGGCGTCAAACCCGAAGTCGGTGCCTGCGACATCGCCGATGCCCGTCGGTGGCCCAAGCCCCATCCTCATCCCTGACGACACAGAGCCGGAATGGCGTCGAGCGGCGCCGATTCCGACGTCGACAGAACCCAGGGGTTCTATGTTGTCGCCTGAGCACTTTGTGGACGTGCTGGGCTCAGGAGAGGAATGGGAGGAGTCTGGAGACCCATTAGAGAACCAGGATGTCTCTGAGCAGACTATGGACTGGTATGGGGAACTTGGGGAAGCTTGGATACTCCCCCAGACACTGGCATGCTCTTTCCACCTACAGTGGCTACGGAGGAGGGGGCGTCCTATGCCATGGTGGTTAAGAGGGAAGCTGAGGTCCTTGGACTGGAGTTCCCTCAGTGCAGGTCAGGACTAATCTCCTGACCGAAGTGCTTCAACCTGGGGCTTACACCTCTGAACCCCTATTGCCCTTTAATGAGGCACTAACGGATGTCCTTCTAGGAACATGGTCCAAGCCTAGCACAGGGGCTCCTGTGAATAGGAACGATTGCACGCCGCCATCGCCCAGCTCCGGGCGACCCAAAGTTCCTCAGCCAACACCCCACCCCAGAAAGTTTGGTGGTGCAGGCCTCTACTTCCCAGGGCGCATTCCCTTCCGCCCCTCCGGATAGGGGATCCAAGAGACTGGACTCATTTGGGAAGAAGATTTTTTCTTCCTCCAGTCTGGCATTGCGGTCGGTGAATACTGCATGCTTATTAGGCCATTTCTCCCACTCTCTTTGGGAGACGGTTGCGCAGGTGCTGCCACAAGTCTCGGAGGAGGCCCGGGCTGTGCTCTCCCAAGCTGTCAAGGACGGGAGTGATGCAGCAAAATTCGCCATACGGTGTGGTTTGGATACGACCGATGCGCAGATCTATTTCAACGACGGTGGCCTTGAGGCGCCACGCCTGGCTTCGTACGGCTGGCTTCTCGGGGGATGTCCAGGCCAAGTTGATGGACATGCCCTTTGATGAAACCCGCCTTTTGGGGGGAAAAGGCAGATTGGCCCTGGTCAGGTTCAAGGACTCTCGAGCTACGGCCAGATCCTTGGGCCTCTCCTCCACTCCTCATGGCCAGTCTTCCTTTCGCCCCTTTCGTGGCAACGGAAGGGGTTTCCAGCCACGTCAGCCCTATCCCAGCCACCGTCCCGCACAGAGTGCCCAAGCCGTGCGTGGAAGTGGATGCAGTACAATCCGTCCTCGGAATCGAGGCCAGAAGTCGTCTACCTCACTGCCCTCAGCAGCCGCAGCCTCCAAGCACTCTAAGGCTGATTCTGCAGGACCACACTACTCCAGTGGGTGGGAGAATTCGTCGTCATCTCCCCCGCTGGAGAGTTATAACAACGGACAAGTGGGTCTTGCAGATCGTCCAGGAGGGCTATTCTCTTCCTTTCCTCCTACTATTCTGCCAACTCAAGAACGGCTGGCGGAGGATCATTTGAAGCTGCTCCAAGAGGAAGTTACAGCTCTTTTGGCCAAAGCAGCTATAGAAAGTAGTAGAACAGAAGTAGGCAGTGGCTGTTATTCCCGCTACTTTATGATTCCGAAGAAGAACAAGGGGCTTTGTCCCATTTTATATCTTCGGACCGTCAATCTCTTCCTCAACAAGCATTTGCAATGCAATCGGTCTCGCCTTTGGGACCTTATAAGTATTTAGCTATGCAGCACATTATTGTGGTACTGTGCACGAAGCAGTGAAAAGGTGCAGTCCCACAAGCCACAAGTACCATTAAACGCCACCGAAAGAGATTAACTAGTGCAGTTGGTACGAAATGACTAACAAAATCTTCCCAAAACAACTACAGCTGCAAATGTGCCAGGACCTGTGCCACTGACGAAAAGAAGAGGCAATTAATAAAGTATGTCAATGAGTCCAAAAAAGATACAACAGGAGTGACAAATAAATGAATGCACAACTTAGAGGGAGAGAAGGGGCAGAGGCATATCCCACCGAAGAGTTAAATCAAATCCAAAGGAACGTGGCCTGCCAGAGCCCTACAAAGTAAGGGAAGATGGAGCAGGTATGGCCAGGGCAAAAACAGTGTGCGGGCAGTCTTTCACGACACACATAGTGCCTGGTGGGTTAGCGCAAGCTTGTAGCAGATAGGCAAAGGAATTGCTCTGAATTATTGAGCTATAGATGGTTTTGGGTCAGGGGTAGTTTGTATAAAGCCAGATCATAGAGAAAAAAAACATTACCGTTCCACAAGCAGTACATATATAGCAGCCTACTCGTTGCTGCAACACGTCCACTTTCAACGCGAATCAAACAACGTCAGCAGTTACAACAAAAGACACTGTATCCTTTCCTTTGCTGTACAACAACACACGTGCTCTTCGCAATGCCTTAAAGCAGTACAAAGTGGAGAGTGGGCGGGGCTTCTATTCCAGTACAGCAGAGGTTGACTGTCCTGGAGCATGAGGCAGGGGTGGGCACTCTCCAGAAGACCCCTGAGGGGGGGTTCACTCCCCGCACCCCACGAGTCTCCTATAGACCCTCTTCAGGCGAGAGACTCACGATTTTAAGCCACAAATAGTGTTCTTGTGGCTGCCCCCCGCCTGAACGTGCCTTTGCCTCAACAGAGGTGAATGGGGGAAATACATTCTCCCGATGGTTTATTTAAAATCTCCCATTTTACTCTTCTAGCATTGTTAAGGAAGGACTCACCCACAGGAGGTGAGAATAGCCTTGCAAAGGTTCATTCAACAAACCCAAAGTTCCTTGTGCACAGAGAGCGACGTCAGCAAGCAGCGACCCGGCTGATGCGAAGGCTGGTACCCACACACGGAGGTGTCCCTGCCAGCCTTTACTCAGCACCACCCAAAATCCCACAGACAGGGTGGCATGTTTGGGATTGTGCCGCACCCTCAAGCAATGCCAGGACTTCCCTCCAATGCAGTGCTTAAAAGCCAGTGCCGGCGCACACCACACACAAAGAGCGCTTTGAGGCGAGCAGCTCTGGGCTGCGCTCCATGAGGTTTTAAAATCCGATTTTACGGTCAGTTAGGTTTTTCCTTGGAGTCTTTTTGAAAAAAAAGCATTGACAGTTCCGTTGCTTTATTTCGCATGTGCTGTTTTTATTTTCTCTAACCTGTTTTGGAAACAAAGGAAAGCACATTTGTTTATTCAACATGCGGACGTCAACGGTGCTCATTGCAGTCTTTCTGGATTTACAAGCCAGACCGAAAGAGTCAGCAGATGAAACGGACCCCGTCCAGGAGCAGTCCCACCCCAGAGCTCCCAGAGAGGAGTGTGGTTTATTGACACAGCCCAGCCTTCCAGAGCCTAACATGGGGACACTCCTACAGAGCTTTGGGCTGCTCACTCTTAGGGCTGGCTGGAGGCCGCAGCTGTTTTTTTTCAGTTTTATCTAGCACGATCTTGACACGAAGGTATCAGAGCGCTTTACATGAGCACCAGTTGCATTACAGACGGGCACATTATTGTGTTGGGCACAGGGAGATGACGTGATTTGCCCAGAATCACAGGATGCTTGAGCGTCTCCGCAGAGACTCAAGCCTGCTTCCCAGCTCCAAGGGCGGCCACTCTGAGAGAGGGGCGAAGGTCCCGCCCACTTCCGTTCTACAAGCCTGCCTGTATTGCACCCCACACAATAGTACTGAGGGGTTATGGCAAAGCATGGCTCTGGAAATACTGCTTCAGAGGCGATCGGACTGATGTGTGTATTAGGAAAGAAAGTTAAGACGTCTTCATGGTGCAAAGCACATGTTAACCCCTTCGGTGCTTATGACGAGCTGGACTCGTCATGGCACACAGTGCTCGTGTGCTCATGACGAGTCCAGCTCGTCATAAGACCACCCACGGGGAAGCGCTGGCGCTCCCCCGTGGGAATCCGATCGTCGGGTTTTTGGGGGAAGGCAGGGGAAGGACTTCCCCTGCCTCCCCCGCCCCCCATCCCCATCAATGACGCCAGCGCGCGAGGCGCGCTGACATCATTGAGGGTTTCCCTTTCTTGCCCGACGCGCTGGAAGCCATTTGCTTCCAGCGCGTCGGGGAAATAAGGTGAGTTTTGGCTCGGGGAGGGGGGTTTGATTCGAAAGAGACATCGAGGGAAAGGAAAGGGTTTTCCTTTCCCCGATGCCTCTTTGTGCATTCCTGCTGCACGATCATGTGATCGTGCAGCAGGAATGCCCACGAGGGAGGGAGGGCGCAATTCTCCTGCAGAATTCGTGAGCGTGGAGATGTGCCTTCTCTCCATTTACACCCTGAAAAGTTAGCTGTAATACTTGATGGAGGTCTTTGCATCCTTGAATTTCTCGAGCGCAATCCTCGTGTAGTTCCCGTGACCAGGAGGTTCCTTCTCCTCGTCTGCCGCTGCGATCCTGCTCTGACCCTTTATAAACAAGAGGCATGTGAACGGGCCTAGAAGCCCCGCTCGTTTGGCCCCGCCACACATACACTAGCGGTATGCAACGTATGCCCGCCCTTTCCCCACTATGATGGACAGCTTACTCAAAGGATCCCGGTGCTTTCGGCGCGGTGGCAAAGTTACAGACACACAGGTCACTGGAGACAATTGTTCTGGTCCTTTACGCAGCTGTAGTGTAGGAAAGGCACTATACATTTACCCAACGAGGTAGCACTTACTGATTAGCCAGTAGAAAGTACTCCAGTTGAGTAGAGGTATTGCACAAAACGGTGGCATCTTCGTGGATAAATATGCAGGGCAGATGTGCCTTCTCTCCATTTCCAACGTGAAAAGTTAGCTGTAATCCTTGATGGAGGTCTTTGCATCCTTCATTTTCTCGAGCGCAATTCTCGTGTAGAATTCGTGAGCGTGGAGATGTGCCTTCTCTCCATTTACACCCTGAAAAGTTAGCTGTAATCCTTGATGGAGGTCTTTGCATCCTTGAATTTCTCGAGCGCAATGCTCGTGTAGTTCCTGTGACCAGGAGGTTCCTTCTCCTCGTCTGCCGCTGAGATCCTGCTCTGACCCTTTATAAACAAGAGGCATGTGAACGGGCCTAGAAGCCCCGCTCGTTTGGCCCCGCCACACATACACTAGCGGTATGCAACGTATGCCCGCCCTTTCCCCACTATGATGGACAGCTTACTCAAAGGACCCCGGCGCTGTCGGCGCGGTGGCAAAGTTACAGACACACAGGTCACTGGAGACAATTCTTCTGGTCCTTTACGCAGCTGTAGTGTAGGAAAGGCACTATACATTTACCCAACGAGGTAGCACTTACTGATTAGCCAGTAGAAAGTACTCCAGTTGAGTAGAGGTATTGCACAAAACGGTGGCATCTTCGTGGATAAATATGCAGGGCAGATGTGCCTTCTCTCCATTTCCAACGTGAAAAGTTAGCTGTAATCCTTGATGGAGGTCTTTGCATCCTTCATTTTCTCGAGCGCAATTCTCGTGTAGAATTCGTGAGCGTGGAGATGTGCCTTCTCTCCATTTACACCCTGAAAAGTTAGCTGTAATCCTTGATGGAGGTCTTTGCATCCTTGAATTTCTCGAGCGCAATGCTCGTGTAGTTCCTGTGACCAGGAGGTTCCTTCTCCTCGTCTGCCGCTGAGATCCTGCTCTGACCCTTTATAAACAAGAGGCATGTGAACGGGCCTAGAAGCCCCGCTCGTTTGGCCCCGCCACACATACACTAGCGGTATGCAACGTATGCCCGCCCTTTCCCCACTATGATGGACAGCTTACTCAACGGACCCCGGCGCTTTCGGCGCGGTGGCAAAGTTACAGACACACAGGTCACTGGAGACAATTCTTCTGGTCCTTTACGCAGCTGTAGTGTAGGAAAGGCACTATACATTTACCCAACGAGGTAGCACTTACTGATTAGCCAGTAGAAAGTACTCCAGTTGAGTAGAGGTATTGCACAAAACGGTGGCATCTTCGTGGATAAATATGCAGGGCAGATGTGCCTTCTCTCCATTTCCAACGTGAAAAGTTAGCTGTAATCCTTGATGGAGGTCTTTGCATCCTTCATTTTCTCGAGCGCAATTCTCGTGTAGAATTCGTGAGCGTGGAGATGTGCCTTCTCTCCATTTACACCCTGAAAAGTTAGCTGTAATCCTTGATGGAGGTCTTTGCATCCTTGAATTTCTCGAGCGCAATGCTCGTGTAGTTCCTGTGACCAGGAGGTTCCTTCTCCTCGTCTGCCGCTGAGATCCTGCTCTGACCCTTTATCCCCTTCGGTGCTTATGACGAGCTGGACTCGTCATGGCACACAGTGCTCGTGTGCTCATGACGAGTCCAGCTCGTCATAAGACCACCCACGGGGGAAGCGCTGGCGCTCCCCCCGTGGGAATCCGATCGTTAGGTTTTTTTTGGGGGGAGGCAGGGGAAGGGCTTCCCCTGCCTCCCCCCGCCCCATCAATGACGTCAGCGCGCGAGGTGCGCTGACATCATTGAGGGTTTCCTTTCTTCCGACGCGCTGGAAGCCATTTGCTTCCAGCGCGTCGGGGAAATCAGGTGAGGTTTGGCTCGGGGAGGGGGGGGTTTGTATCAAAAGAGGCATCGAGGGAAAGGAAAGGGTTTTCCTTTCCCCGATGCCTCTTTTGTGCATTCCTGCTGCACGATCATGTGATCGTGCAGCACGAATGCCCACTAGGCACCAGGGTTTTTTTAAATTTTTGTGTTGGGGAGTGGCCAAAAGGGCAAGGGTTGCTCCCCTTTTACGGGTGTGAATATTTTATTTATACTGTTAGGCCCACCTACCCCTTAGCTTGGCTGGTGGATTGTGTGTGGACTGGTGCATTATTTGCATATGTGATTGTAATGTTTTTTTTTCTCCTTTTTATTCTAGTGTAAAGCTTTTGATTCCTGTTTGCGGTTTCGGCAGTTGTGGTTCTGCAGTTTTGCGTAATTGCATTTATTTTGTAAGAAAAATATTTTTGTTGTGTGTACTCCAAATGAGTATTATTGTCATGCATGAATGAATTTTTTTGTAAGTGGTGCCATAATGGCAGCATATTTGTTAGTGTTCAGAGCATGAAATTCTTTGCGATGTTTTGCATTGTCTTATGTGTAATTTTTTTTTTCTTCTTTTTTAGTGGGATATTGTTGATCCTTACTGTGTCTGTGCAGAGTAGGTGGTGGTGAGTCTAGCTGCTTCTGTCACGTGAGTGGTATAGTGTTGGAGTATATAGGTCTTTGTGATAAAGCTACATTTTGTTTATTTCTTTTTTTTTACAAAGGGTTTGTTGTTGACTTGTTTGACAAGTAACCTTTATTAGTAAGCATTATGGCTAGCCGTAGAATTACTGCTCAGCAGGTGGTTGGTTTGCTTCTTGAATCTTCCTCTGAGCAGGATTATGAGACTGACAGTGCGTCTGAGGGAGAGGAGGGAGGGAAAGATTCAGGCAGTGAGTTTTCTCTCCACATGGAATCATCGGATGATGAAGGTACTCTCAGTGCAGATGAAGTGCCTGATTTAGAGGAGGATACTACTGTGCCGATGGTGCAAGAGGCATCTGGATTGCAGCCTGGGGCTGCTAGGCTTCCTACTGGAAGTGCTGGACTCTGGGTTGATCCAAACATGGTGCAGCCGGTGTTGCCTGCCTTTAGTGGTTATGCAGGGTGTAGAGTGGATTGTGAACATTATTTGCCTATACAGTATTTTCAGTTGTTTATGGATGATGTATTTTTGGGTGAGATTGTTGAGCAGACTAATTTGTATGCTGAACAGTTTTTGAGGGACAACAGTGCCAGACTTAGGCCCCATTCTAGAGCTACCCGGTGGAGTCCCACAAATCTGGAAGAGATGAAGAAGTTTTTGGGTTTGACTTTTTTGATGGGTTTGATAAGGAAGCCGTCCATGGGTTCATATTGGTCTACCAGTCCCTTGATGGCAACGGCCATATTTCCTGCAGTTATGACTCGTGATCGGTATTTACTTTTGCTTCGGATGCTGCATTTTGTTGATAATGGTTTGGCGTTGCCACGAGATCACCCTGAATGTGACCGTCTTTTTAAGATTCGGCCTGTTCTTGATCACTTTGTAGATCGATTTTCAGAGATCTACACTCCAGGGAAAGAAATATCTATTGATGAGTCTTTGGTGCTGTTCAAGGGCCGTTTGGTTTTTAGGCAGTACATTCCTAGCAAGAGGGCACGCTATGGAATTAAGCTGTATATGTTGTCTGAGAGTAGGACAGGATATGTTTTTAATTTGCGTGTGTACACTGGTAGGGATTCCACTATTGACCCCCTGGTTGTCCGTCCACTTTAGTAGGAGTTTCAGAGAAAATTGTGTGGGAACTTGCTAGAGGACTGTTTAACAGAGGCCACCATTTGTACCTTGATAACTTCTACACTGCTGTGCAATTGTTTAAGGAATTGTTCAAAGTGGACACTTTTGCTTGTGGCACAATCCGCTCTAACCGTAAAGGTTATCCAAAAGAGCTTGTTTGCAAAAACTTCAGAGGGGACAGTGCAGTGCCTTGCGTAGTGAGGAACTGCTAGCTGTGAAATTTGTGGACAGGAGGGATGTGTACATGCTGACTACCATCCATGATGAGAGTACTTCACCTGTGGCTGTTTGGGGTCAGATTGCTGAAGTGCGCAAACCTGTGTGCATTTTAGACTACAATAAGCACATGGGTGGTGTTGATAGAGTAGATCAGAGGTTGGAACCTTACACTGCTATTCGTAAGTCTTACATTTGGTATAAGAAGTTGGCCATCCATCTCTTCAATTTAGCAACTTTCAATGCTTTTGTTGTGTTCAAGGAGTGTTCTCCTGCGTCAAAGTTGACTTTTGTTCAGTTTCAGGAGTCTGTCATAGGCAGCCTTGTTGTTGTGGAACAGGCAAGTGTTCCTAGAGTTGGAGTGATGGAGGATGTGGCTCGATTGAAAGATCGCCACTTTCCTGATCACATTCCTCCTACACTCTCAAAAGACTTTCCCACTAGGAGATGTAGAGTCTGTTGGCGAAGAGGTACGCGGAAGGAGACTCGTATGTACTGCCCTGAGTGTCCTTCTAACCCTGGGCTGTGTGTGCCTGCTTGTTATAGAGCGTACCACAAGCAAAAGAATTATTGGGAGCAACCATGAGTGGTAAAGTGAACTGCCTGGTCTGTAATGTTTAAGAATTGTTGTTCTGTTTCAAGGTTGGCATTAGTGCAATGTTTCTGATTTTGTGTTAGTAGATTTGTATCTATTTGCAATTTGTTTGTGTTTTCTTTTTTGTATAAAAAAATCCTAAATGTGATGGTGGTGTGTGTAGGCTGGTACTTGGCTGGCGGTGTGCGTGGAGTGGCGCTTGGCTGGCGGTGTGCGGGGAGTGGCTCTTGGCTGGCGGTGTGCGTGGAGTGGTGCTTGGCTGGCGGTGTGCGTGGAGTGGCGCTAGGCTGGCGGTGTGCGTGGAGTGGCGCTAGGCTGGCGGTGTGCGTGGAGTGGCGCTAGGCTGGCGGTGTGCGTGGAGTGGCGCTAGGCTGGCGGTGTGCGTGGAGTGGCGCTTGGCTGGCGGTGTGCGTGGAGTGGCGCTTGGCTGGCGGTGTGCGTGGACTGGCGCTCGGCTGGCAGTGTGCGAGTAGTGACTTGCTGCTGGTCACTACACACACTGCTAGCCGAGCGACACTCCACGCAATCCATCAGCTTGTGTGGTTGCTGTGTTAGGAATGTGGGCGTGTGAAAGTGATGGGCCCTTGAATGGCGCTGTCTGCTGGTGTGAGTGTTGTAATGTGATGGGCCCGCGGCTGGTGGTGTGAATGGTTTTGTATTTGTCACACGTATGAAAGGTGTATGAATGGCCTGTAAAGAGGTTGGTGCCTTGTCGTGGCTTTACAGCTCACGAGCTGTGAGTCAATGGTTCAGTTTCTCGTCCTTTCAATTATTAACAGTGCATTTCATTTTTGTGAAATCACTTGTTAATACAATTGTATATACTGAACCATCACTCACCCTCGTGCCAAATCCAACCAGTATGTGTGTGTGTGCTTGAGGATTAGATGGCTGTGCAGTAATATTTTTTTTTTGTCTTTCTCAAGCAGGGTGTACCTTGTCCCTTTTTGTGAATGTTGTAATGTGTTTGTTTCGTGCCTGGGGGTGTGAATGGTCTTGTGTGTATCACGTATGAAAGGTGTGTGAATGGCCTGTAAAGCGGTTGGGGCCTTGACGTGGCTTTACAGCTCACGAGCTGCGAGTCACTGGTTCCGTTTTTTGTCATTTCAATTATTGACAGTGCATTTCATTTTTGTGAAATCTCTTGTTAATAAAATTGTATATACTGAACCATCACTTGCCCTCGTGCCAAATCCAACCAGTATGTGTGTGTGCTTGAGGAATAGATGGCTGTGCAGTAATCTTTGTCTTTTTAGTCTGTCTGCCAAGGTGTACATTCCGTCTAAGAATAACCTACCAACTGTAGATATTGTCGTAAACGAAACACCCATGGGAGTACATGGTGATATCTCTCTTGTGGATCCCAACAAGTTATGGTACCCACAATGTCCTGCAAACCTCAAAATGTCTGTCACATTTTCCTTGCAATATTGTGCCAAAATGTTCACGCTGCAGAAATAAACAACACATTATCTCAAAATGACCTGGTTTTGCAAGGGGGTCACCTGGGTTTTTGGCCCGGGGCTCGGCGGCCACATAGGGAAACCTACCAAACCCACACATTTCTGAAAAGTAGACACCCGGGGCTTCCAGGGAGGTATGGCTTGCGTGGATCCCCCAACGTTTCCTTACCCAGAATCCCCTGCAAACCTCACTTTTAGCTGAAAAAATCACTTTTTTCACAAATGTTTGTGTGGGAAAGTGTGGCATCACTGGCCTCACACAAATTTCCTACCACCCAGCGTTCCCCCAGGTCTCCCGATAAAAATGGTGCCTCACTTGTGTGGGAGGCCCAAGTACCCGCGACAGGCAAGGGCCCACAACGTATTGAGGCGACCTCAAAATGGCCTTTCACAAAACCACCTGGTTTTGCAAGGGGGTCACCTGGGTTTTTGGCCCAGTGCTCGGCGGCCATCTAGGGAAACCTACCAAACCCACACATTTCTGAAAAGTAGACACCCGGGGGCTTCCAGGGAGGTATGGCTTGCGTGGATCCCCCAACATTTCCTTACCCAGAATCCCCTGCAAACCTCACTTTTAGCTGAAAAAATCACTTTTTTCACACATTTTTGTGTGGGAAAGTGTGGCATCACTGGCCTCACACAAATTTCCTACCACCCAGCGTTCCCCCAGGTCTCCCGATAAAAATGGTGCCTCACTTGTGTGGGAGGCACAAGTACCCGCGACAGGCAAGGGCCCACAACGTATTGAGGCGACCTCAAAATGGCCTTTCACAAAACCACCTGGTTTTGCAAGGGGGGTCACCTGGGTTTTTGGCCCAGTGCTCGGCGGCCATCTAGGGAAACCTACCAAACCCACACATTTCTGAAAAGTAGACACCCGGGGGCTTCCAGGGAGGTATGGCTTGCGTGGATCCCCCAACGTTTCCTTACCCAGAATCCCCTGCAAACCTCACTTTTAGCTGAAAAAATCACTTTTTCACACATTTTTGTGTGGGAAAGTGTGGCATCACTGGCCTCACACAAATTTCCTACCACCCAGCGTTCCCCCAGGTCTCCCGATAAAAATGGTGCCTCACTTGTGTGGGAGGCCCAAGTACCCGCGACAGGCAAGGGCCCACAACGTATTGAGGCGACCTCAAAATGGCCTTTCACAAAACCACCTGGTTTTGCAAGGGGGTCACCTGGGTTTTTGGCCCCGTGCTCGGCGGCCATCTAGGGAAACCTACCAAACCCACACATTTCTGAAAAGTAGACACCCGGGGGCTTCCAGGGAGGTATGGCTTGCGTGGATCCCCCAACGTTTCCTTACCCAGAATCCCCTGCAAACCTCACTTTTAGCTGAAAAAATCACTTTTTTCACACATTTTTGTGTGGGAAAGTGTGGCATCACTGGCCTCACACAAATTTCCTACCACCCAGCGTTCCCCCAGGTCTCCCGATAAAAATGGTGCCTCACTTGTGTGGGAGGCCCAAGTACCCGCGACAGGCAAGGGCCCACAACGTATTGAGGCAACCTCAAAATGGCCTTTCACAAAACCACCTGGTTTTGCAAGGGGGTCACCTGGGTTTTTGGCCCCGTGCTCGGCGGCCATCTAGGAAACCTACCAAACCCACACATTTCTGAAAAGTAGACACCCGGGGCTTCCAGGAGGTATGGCTTGCGTGGATCCCCAACGTTTCCTTACCAGAATCCCCTGCAAACCTCACTTTTAGCTGAAAAAATCACTTTTTCACACATTTTTGTGTGGGAAAGTGTGGCATCACTGGCCTCACACAAATTTCCTACCACCCATCGTTCCCCCAGGTCTCCCGATAAAAATGGTGCTTCACTTGTGTGGGAGGCCCAAGTACCCGCGACAGGCAAGGGCCCAAAACATTTTGAGATAGGCAATTTTGAGGTCGCCTCACTACGTTGTGGGCCCTTGCCTGTCGCTGGTACTTGGGCCTCCCACACAAGTGAGGCACCATTTTTATCGGGAGACCTGGGGGAACGCTGGGTGGTAGGAAATTTGTGTGAGGCCAGTGATGCCGCACTTTCCCACACAAAAATGTGTGAAAAAGTGATTTTTTCAGCTAAAATTGAGGTTTGCAGGGATTCTGGGTAAGGAAACGTTGGGGGATCCACGCAAGCCATACCTCCCTGGAAGCCCCCGGGTGTCTACTTTTCAGAAATGTGTGTGTTTGGTAGGTTTCCCTAGGTGCCGGCAGAGCTAGGGTTCACAAACTACAGCTAGGCACTTTGCCAAAAAAGGGTCATTTTTCACTGCGAAATTGAGGTGTGACCACGTTGCGTTTTGCGCCGTTTCCTGTCGCAGGCACTAGGCCGACCTACACAAGTGAGGTACCATTTTTCTCGTAAGACTTTGGGGAACGCGGGGTGGGTGGAAATTTGTGGATCCACGCAGATTCCAGAACTTTCCACCACAGAAATGTGGGGAAAATGTGGTTTTTTTGACAATTTTTTATGTTTGCAAGGGATTCTGGGTAACAGAACCTGGTGGGAGGCAGTCAAGTCACCCCATCCTGGATTCCCCTGGGTGTCTAATTTTCAAAAATGTATAGGTTTGCTAGGTTTCCCTAGGTGCCGGCAGAGGTAGGGTTAAAAAACTACAGCTAGGCACTTTGCCAAAAAAGGGTCATTTTTCACTGCGAAATTGAGGTGTGACCACGTTGCGTTTTGCGCCGTTTCCTGTCGCAGGCACTAGGCCGACCCACACAAGTGAGGTACCATTTTTCTCGTAAGACTTTGGGGAACGCGGGGTGGGTGGAAATTTGTGGATCCACGCAGATTCCAGAACTTTCCACCACAGAAATGTGGGGAAAATGTGTTTTTTTTGACAATTTTTTATGTTTGCAAGGGATTCTGGGTAACAGAACCTGGTGGGAGGCGGTCAAGTCACCCCATCCTGGATTCCCCTGGGTGTCTAGTTTTCAAAAATGTATAGGTTTGCCAGGTTTCCCTAGGTGCCGGCAGAGGTAGGGTTCAAAAACTAAAGCTAGGCACTTTGCCCAAAAAGGGTCATTTTTCACTGCGAAATTGAGGTGTGACCACGTTGCGTTTTGCGCCGTTTCCTGTCGCAGGCACTAGGCCGACCCACACAAGTGAGGTACCATTTTTCTCGTAAGACTTTGGGGAACGCGGGGTGGGTGGAAATTTGTGGATCCACGCAGATTCCAGAACTTTCCACCACAGAAATGTGGGGAAAATGTGGTTTTTTTGACAATTTTTTATGTTTGCAAGGGATTCTGGGTAACAGAACCTGGTGGGAGGCAGTCAAGTCACCCCATCCTGGATTTCCCTGGGTGTCTAGTTTTCAAAAATGTATAGGTTTGCTAGGATTCCCTAGGTGCCGGCAGAGGTAGGGTTCAAAAACTAAAGCTAGGCACTTTGCCCAAAAAGGGTCATTTTTCACTGCGAAATTGAGGTGTGACCACGTTGCGTTTTGCGCCGTTTCCTGTCGCAGGCACTAGGCCGACCCACACAAGTGAGGTACCATTTTTCTCGTAAGACTTTGGGGAACGCGGGGTGGGTGGAAATTTGTGGATCCACGCAGATTCCAGAACTTTCCACCACAGAAATGTGGGGAAAATGTGTTTTTTTGACAATTTTTTATGTTTGCAAGGGATTCTGGGTAACAGAACCTGGTGGGAGGCAGTCAAGTCACCCCATCCTGGATTCCCCTGGGTGTCTAGTTTTCAAAAATGTATAGGTTTGCTAGGTTTCCCTAGGTGCCGGCAGAGGTAGGGTTCAAAAACTAAAGCTAGGCACTTTGCCCAAAAAGGGTCATTTTTCACTGCGAAATTGAGGTGTGACCACGTTGCGTTTTGCGCCGTTTCCTGTCGCAGGCACTAGGCCGACCCACACAAGTGAGGTACCATTTTTCTCGTAAGACTTTGGGGAACGCGGGGTGGGTGGAAATTTGTGGATCCACGCAGATTCCAGAACTTTCCACCACAGAAATGTGGGGAAAATATGTTTTTTTTGACAATCTTTTATGTTTGCAAGGGATTCTGGGTAACAGAACCTGGTGGGAGGCAGTCAAGTCACCCCATCCTGGATTCCCCTGGGTGTCTAGTTTTCAAAAATGTATAGGTTTGCTAGGTTTCCCTAGGTGCCGGCAGAGGTAGGGTTCAAAAACTACAGCTAGGCACTTTGCCAAAAAAGGGTAATTTTTCACTGCGAAATTGAGGTGTGACCACGTTGTGTTTTGCGCCATTTCCTGTCGCAGGCACTAGGCCGACCCACACAAGTGAGGTACCATTTTTCTCGTAAGACTTTGGGGAACGCGGGGTGGGTGGAAATTTGTGGATCCACGCAGATTTCAGAACTTTCCACCACAGAAATGTGGGGAAAATGTGTTTTTTTTGACAATTTTTTATGTTTGCAAGGGATTCTGGGTAACAGAACCTGGTGGGAGGCAGTCAAGTCACCCCATCCTGGATTCCCCTGGGTGTCTAGTTTTCAAAAATGTATAGGTTTGCTAGGTTTCCCTAGGTGCCGGCAGAGGTAGGGTTCAAAAACTACAGCTAGGCACTTTGCCAAAAAGGGTCATTTTTCACTGCGAAATTGCGGTGTGACCACGTTGCGTTTTGCGCCGTTTCCTGTCGCAGGCACTAGGCCGACCCACACAAGTGAGGTACCATTTTTCTCGTAAGACTTTGGGGAACGCGGGGTGGGTGGAAATTTGTGGATCCACGCAGATTCCAGAACTTTCCACCACAGAAATGTGGGGAAAATGTGTTTTTTTTGACAATTTTTTATGTTTGCAAGGGATTCTGGGTAACAGAACCTGGTGGGAGGCAGTCAAGTCACCCCATCCTGGATTCCCCTGGGTGTCTAGTTTTCAAAAATGTATAGGTTTGCTAGGTTTCCCTAGGTGCCGGCAGAGCTAGGGTTCAAAAACTACACCTAGGCACTTTGCAAAAAAAGGGTAATTTTTCATTGTGAAAATGTGGTACGTCCACGTTGCATTTTGAGCCATTTCCTGTTGTGGGCACAAGGGCTACCCACACAAGTGAGGTACCATTTTTATCGGGAGACTTAGGGTAACACAGAATTGTAGAGCAACTGTTATTACCTATTGACTTTCGATGCATTTCTGCCTTCCAAATGAAAGACAATGTGTAAAAAATAAGTCATTTTGAAAAATGACCTATAATTCTCATGCTAGTATGGGTACTCCCAATTTCGGAAATGTGCAAATATCTACTGTTTCTAAAATCTACATTTTGTTCCCATTTCAGAAATACATAGGTGTCTTTCATAACAATTTTTCCATGTATACATTTTCCCAAAATAATTGCTATATACCCGGTACTTAAAAAAAATCATTGCAAGATGTTGCTCAATTATTGGCTCTGGGTTCGTCGGGTTCTTGGTGAACCTACAAGTCCTATATATCCCCACAACCAGAAAGGTCCAGCGGATATAACGGTATATTGCCTTCAAATAGCTGTCATAATTAGAAGAAGTTACAGGTGAAAACGTTGACACAAATGGCTGTTTTTTTCAACTAATTTTCAATTTTTCCTTTATTTAACTGTTAGTTTCTATAAGGAAAACTTTAAGGATCTACACAAATGACCCCTTGCTGAATTCAGAATTTTGTCTACTTTTCATAAATGTATGGCTTTCCAGGATCCATTATTGGTTTCATACCCATTTCTACCATTAACTGGAAGGAGGTTGAAAGCACAAAAAATAGCAAAAATAGGCTATGTCCCAGAAAAATGCCAAAACTGTGTAAAAAAAGTTGGTTTTCTGACAAAAGTCTGCTTGTCCCTGAAAGCTGGGAAGATGCTGATTTCATCCCCACAACCCCTTTTTTGATGCCATTTGCAGGGAAAAATCAAGACGCTTTCATCTGTAGCCCTTTTTTCGCCTTTTTCCAAAAAAAACCAAAATTTAGCTGTATTTTGACTAATTTCTGGGTCCCCTCCAGGGGAATCCACAAACCCTGGGTACCTTTACAATCCCCATGATGTTAGAAAAAAAGGACGCAAATTTGGCATGGATACCTTATGTGGTCAAAAAGTTACAGGGGCCTAGGCGCGCACTACCCCGAATAGCCAAAAAAAGGCTTAGCACAGGAGGGGAAAAGGCCTAGCAGCGAAGGGGTTAAAGCCAACAGCCATTTACCAATGGATCAAGCATGGAGAGAGAACTGTATGCTGCCCTCGGAGGGAGAGGTTATGGTTCAGCGGTGAGAGCTGCCGACTGGGGAGCTGGGGACCAGTGTTCGAGCCTTGTTGTCGGCTCAACATACGCAATTAATAGCAAATCTGGATTTAGCACTAGGATACAAATGACGACATGCCTGTCATAAGGAGGGACTAACAAGCCTAAAACCAATCGGAAGGCAGCATTTAGGAACTAAGCCAATGAAAAAGATGGGTGGAGAGTGGGTGGAGTTTCCACTCCATACTGCATGCCTTGCAAAGCAGCAGCGCATGTGCGCTGCCGCTATAGGCTCGACCTAAAAACCAACAAAAGACTTGTTTTGCTTGGGTGGCATTAGAAAACCCCTTGCTGTTTGGACACCTTCTAAATCCTTCAATGCGGGATTCTCCTCCCGTCAAGAGTCCTCCGGTGTAAATTGCCTCTATTCATAGATTTTAAAGAGGTAAATCAGTGAGCAGAATAAATATCTCCAAGGGAGAGTTCAGCTCTTCCTTTTGGAAATCGTTGTCGCCTAACTCCAAACATCTTAAACCATTTCCCCAGGATAACATTGATTAAAGTTCCACTTTTCTTCTATTGGATTATGGTAGTTAGTTAATAAATGCTTCCCTTTAAATGAACCCGACTGAGACGTGAAGATGTAGATACTGTGTTTAGTTGCCCATCTTTGCACCCTTCAGTTCTTCCTTCACAGTAAGTTACAGGCTCGGTCCCTGCTTTCCAAGGGTGAGACAAGTACGCTTGAAGGAGCCTTTGAGTTTCCACCACACTGAGGGAAAGCGTCCAACGTTGGCACACTGGGCACCCACGTGGCAGGTTCCCTCATTCAGAAATAGCAGGTGCAGCAAGTGTAAGCGCAGTGCCTGGTGTCCTTAGCAGAGAACCAAGCAGGCTTCACATACAAAGCAGACACAGCTAGGCAGTCCCAGTGCATGTTTCACGCATACAGAACATGAAGGAAACAGGCGAATGCGGGACATGCTTCCTTGCACGCGGCATTTTAAACTCATCTTAAACACTGAACACGCACAGCACAGGCTTCAGCTGTTTAAGCCTACGTCACACACACGTTTCACCCACAAGCAGTGACAGAAGGGCACAGCTGTGGCCCTTTCCAATTTAAAGTTCACGTTTATGGTTATATTGGCCAAGTGAGGGCAGCAATAGTTATGGTTCTGAAACTATGCCCTGTAAGTGTTCCTCACCTTATCTCTGGAACCTGCACGTCCACGTCAGACTCTGTACCGAATCTAGAAGCTGTGCTCTGAATGTTAACTAGGGGAAAGGTAATGTGGGCACCCGATTTGTAGAGACACCTAACAACTGGGCACAAAATGACTCGCGGTCTGGTGTGACCAGTCTCTCATTTAAGTCAGGAGGCCGGAAGGGAGACCCTCTCCGATCCGGTGCTAACCGGCTAAACGCCTGAACCCTCCTCTAGCAAGGAGGGTGCGGTCTGCTTCCAATGATTCAATCGATTTCGTGATGTGAGGCAGGAGAAATTAATTCTTATCCCCACGTCCGCACGTGATCAAATCGGGGATCGAAGACTTAGAAATCGGCTGTTGTGCGCCATATAATAAACTCGATATTTGCATCGGCGCCTCCCTGGGTTCCCACGGGGAGGATGTGGGCTCGACAACACAGGCTCTTTGTTTTCTTCGACCAAGGCCTCGTACCTTATGCTGTGGCCTCAGACAGAAAGAAAAGAAGGGAACAAACTCCAGTGCGGGGGCAGAAGAGAGGGCGGGGGAATTCACCTCTCCTCACTCTTTATTGTTCTCCAAAATATTCTGGATGTCTCTGCAGCTGCGATAGACAAGAGAGGAGCGGGGGCGAGCGAGCGCGGCAGCCTGCAGAGCTGACCAGATGCTCGTGCGTTATGGCCTTTTGCCTGCGATTACACGCACGGCAGGCATGTGTTTCCAATTATCGCGCCCGCGTCTGGGCACGATAATGGGAAACAGATGTCGGCCCTGCGCGCGTAACCGCAGGAAAAAGGCCATGACGCACGAGCGTCTGGTCAGCTTTCTGAAGCCCCTTACTATAAGTCACGCAAGCAGCGCATGCGCTGCTCTAGGCTCGACCTAAAAAGGAGAAATTCAAAATGCTCACATTGGCTCAGGTCTTGTCTGCCCTAGACCAAGGAGACTGGATGGTGGCGTTGGACCTGCAGGATGCATATTTTCACATTCCCATCCTGCCGGGCCACAGGTGTTACCTGCGGTTCAAGGTAGGCCAAGAGCACTTTCAGTTTACCGTGCTCTCCTTCGGTCTTACCAGTGCCCCTCGGGTGTCACCAAGGTGATGGCAGTGGTTGCAGCTCATCTGCGCAGGTTAGGGGTGTCAGTCTTCCCCTACCTAGACGACTGGCTGTTGAAGGCGTTCTCGCCCCAGGCAGTCATCTCCCACCTTCAGACTACGGCAGACCTCCTGCATTCGCTGGGGTTCTCTATAAACGTGCCAAAGTCACACCTGACTCCTTCTCAGACGCTCCCTTTCATTGGAGCTGTTCTGGACACAGTGCAGTTTCGGACTTATCCTCCCGGGCAGCGAGTCCAGGATATTCAGGTTATGATTCCGATGTTTCAGCCTCTATCCTGGATTTCGGCGAGGTTGACTCTGAGGCTGTTGGCTCTCATGACTTCCTGCATCCTGTTGGTAAGACACGCCAGGTGGCGTATGCAAGCTCTGCAGTGGGACTTGAAGTTCCAATGGGCACAGCATCGGGGAAATCTCACCGACGTGGTTCAGATCTCGGAAGGAACTGCGAAGGATCTGCAGTGGTGGTTAACGAACCGCGATTGGGTCAATGGCAGACCTCTCTCTCTTTCCCAACCAGATTTCACAGTTGTGACGGATGCGTCTCTTCTGGGATGGGGCGGCCACATGGGAGAGGCGGAGATCAGGGGTCACTGGTCTCCGGCGGAGACGGGGCTCCATATAAACTTGTTGGGGCTCCGAGCGATTTGGTTGGCATTGAAAGCATTTCTTCTCTCTGTCAAGGGGAAGTTGGTGCAGGTGTTCACGGGCAACACCACTGCCATGTGGTACTGCAACAAGCAAGGCGGGGTGGGGTCATGGACCCTTTGTCGAGAGGCCCTGCGTCTCTGGGCATGGCTGGAAAGCAGGGCATAACCCTGGTGGTTCAACACCTGGCAGGTTCTCTGAACTCCAGGGCGGACGATCTCAGCCTTCGATGCCTTCAGGATCACGAATGGCATCTCCAGTCGGAGGTGGCGCAAGGATTCTTTCAATAGTGGGGAGAAGCTTGGTTAGATTTTTTTGCCTCCAAAGAGAATGCGCAATGTCAGCTGTACTGCGCGCTAGAGGTTTCAAGGCAGCTATCGCTCGGCGACGCGTTTCGTCATGAGTGGAGATCAGGCCTGTTGTACGCCTTTCCGCCCATACCACTCCTGTCCAGGGTTCTGAAGAAGATCAGGAGCGACCGGGCTCAAGTCATCCTTGTGGCGCCGGACTCGCAAAGAAGAGTCTGGTATCCAGAGCTTCTGAGCATGAGTGTCGATCCTCCAATCAGGCTGCCCCTTCGGGAGGATCTTCTGTCGCAGCAGCAGGGGAGGGTCCTCTACCCGAACCTGTCAACTCTGTGCCTCCATGGGTGGAGATTGAGCAGCGGCAGTTGATGGCTTTTGACCTTCCTCCCGAAGTCTGTAATGTTATTCTGGCGGCCAGGCGGCCCTCCA
The DNA here is from genome assembly GCA_963921515.1 of Calotriton arnoldi. Taxonomy (NCBI): domain Eukaryota; kingdom Metazoa; phylum Chordata; class Amphibia; order Caudata; family Salamandridae; genus Calotriton; species Calotriton arnoldi. The sequence goes on from CAWUFW010006668.1 coordinate 963,137, forward strand.
CTAAGTCGGTATACGCCTGCTGTTGGCAGAAATTTGTATTATACTGTACAGAAAGGTCTATTGACCCTCTTTCTGCTCCTCTTTCTACTGTCCTTTTGTTCATTCTTACCCTTGCCCAGCAGGGCTCGGCTTTGGTAACTCTCAAGAGTTACCTTTCTGCTCTGTCTGCTTTTTTGCAGCTGCCAGACCAGCCTTCTCTCTTTAAATCTCCTATTGTAAATAGATTTCTGAAAGGGTTGGTTCATTTATTTCCACCTACACCCTTTGTTATGCCACAATGGGACCTTAATTTGGTCCTCACTTATCTGATGTGCGCTCCTTTCGAGCCTTTGCACAATTGTCCCCTCCTGCTGTTAACCATCAAAACAGCCTTCTTAGTGGCGATTACATCGGCCCGGAGGGTGAGTGAATTGCAGGCGTTATCCAGCTCGCCGCCTTATCTTATGTCCTTTCCGGACAAAGTGGTGCTTTGCACCAGGGCATCGTTCTTGCCAAAGGTCGTGACCCCATTCCATCTGGGCCAGTCCATTACTTTGCCCACCTTCTTTGCTCCTCCACATCCCTCTAAGGGAGAGGAGCGTCTCCACTGACTGGACCCAAAAAGAGCGTTGTCGTTCTACCTTGACCGCACAAAAGAGTCCCGGGTGGATGACCAACTCTTTGTGGGGTCTGAGGGAGCAAAGAAGGGAAAGGCAGTGCAGAAAAGAACCATCTCTCGCTGGGTTGTTCTCTGCATTAAAATCTGTTATGCGTTGGCGAAGAAGCAGCCCCCTGAGGTATTAAGGGCCCATTCCACTAGGGGAAAGGCTGCGACTACGGCCTTGGCACAGGGTGTCTCACTCCAAGTCATCTGTCAGGCAGCGACGTGGGCATCATTGCACACGTTCGCAAAACATTATTGCCTTGATGGTCAAGTGCGCAGGGAGGGGCATTTTGCCCGCTCAGTCCTGCAGGACTTTTTAGTCTAGTTCATGAGTCCGCAACCCCCCGCCGATTATGGTATGGGTCGGGTATCTGATTCAAAGGTAAGGAATCTGCAGCTAGAAGTCTCTATCAGATGAACAAGTTAGTTATCTTCAGTAACGCAGTATCTGGTAGAGACTCTATCTAGCTGCAGATTCCTTACAGCCCCACCCATGCCTCCCCGCTTTGCGGACTGATGTTGTAGGTCTAGGGTTTCTCCCCTTTCAGGGCCCTAGTTTTGCACACGTTTACGTCAGTCACTTTGTGGCTCTGCGCTTCTGGTGTGGAGAAAACGAAAATTACTGACATCCGCGCCCCTGGGTGGCACCTATGTAGGCACCGCAACGTCATAACCGACGCTACCGACGATAACGACGTCACGCGGAGCCGAATGGAGCCACCCGACATCGCGCGCAAGGGGTATTGCTCAGCAAAAGTTTCCGGATCCAGCCTGACGCCTGGGGAATTCAAAGGTAAGGAATCTGCAGCTAGATAGAGTCTCTACCAGATAATGCGTTACCGAAGGTAAGTAACTTGTTCATTTGGACCTCATGCACAATATACGTACATTCTCTATATACCATGCACTATCAGTGCAGAAAGCAAGCAATAAAAAAAGCAAAACGTTCCATAAACACTGAAAACACACAGTTTTTGTTGTTTTTAATGGCAAGTAAATGTATAACCACTGATAACCACTATTTTTTAAGGTATTGAAATCACTGGAAAACACTGAAAAAACCCCACCAGAATTTTCCAAAAATAGAAACTGAAAACAGGAAAGCCTAAAGATGATCCTTGGGGGACGCCGCAGACCATGTCCTTGGGTGCCCAGGGGTATGGTGGAAGGCGGATGCTTTAGGTTCCTCCTGTAAGGAAGGAAGCTATCAATTTGAGGGCTTTGTCTTTGATACCCATCTGGTAGTGGCCATGTAGGAGGGTGTAGTGGGACTCGGTGTCGAATGCTGCGGAGAGGTTGAGGAGGATAAGGGCAGCGGTCTCTCCCTTGCCAATGAGGGATCTGATGTCGTCTGTGGTTGCGTTAAGGCTGGTTCTGTGTTGTGGTTAGCGCGAAATCCTGATTGGGAGGGGTCCAGGAGTTTGTTGGTTTCCAGATGGTTGGAAAGTCGGTTGTTTCACTATCTTCATCATAAGAATGGCAAATTAAAGAAGCCTTCCTGGACAGAACACTGAACAAAGATACCTTTTCTGACCAACCCCAAGACCGCCTGCTGATAAAAATGCACTGTTCTTGGGGAAAAAAACAAATTGCCTTGCAAGAGTGTAAAATTCTATATGGTAGACCACAGCTGCCATACAACCTGGGAGTCCAGACCGATGGAGTGACATTTCAAAAGAAAATCAGCTATACACCCTCCCGGCCTCAGGGAAGCAGGAGCAGGAAGACTTACTTTGAAAGGGAGAGTTCGAAGGCTTGGGGTAAGCAGATGAAGGCCCTGCATGAAAAAGCGGGGAGTGCCATGGCACATACTTGAATGGCCTAGGTGTTGGTAAAAACAAGACGAATTTGGGAGCCATAGGCAAAGTATTCTTAGCTCCTCAATAAGCAGCAGAGGAACTGACTTCCTTGATGGCCAGTTAAGAGCTCCTGTTTGCTGGGGAAAGGCAAAAAAAAGGCAGGGCTCACAAAACATAACTTTGATTGATATTGGCCTGAGTTTATCCAATGAGGTGAAGGTTGTGACATATTTACTGAGGGACTTAATAAACTTGTCCCCATATTGAAGACCGTTAGTACTCCTTAGGAGTCGTTTTGGAAGAGAGTCCAGCTGTTTTCAGGTCCATCCGAAGCAGAATGGTTCTACTGCACTCTGCGCAATAGAGTGAGTGTTGCCCAGGAAAATCAGAGCCTACTGAGTGCCACCTCTGCTGAAGTCGAGGTCCTTAACCTTTGGATAGTGGTGCTGGAAGTGGGGGTGCAGTTGGTGCTGCAGCACTCACAGAGAGCTATAGAGAGTTCAGCAAACAAAGGGAAAATGTGAGGCCTGATGAAGTGTTTTTTATGTTTTTTGTAGCAGTTTATGCTTGTGCTCAAAGACATATAAATGTCAGCAGGTCAAGGGGAATACTTAATCTAAAATACTAGTGCTCATTTTTCAAGCAGTAGACATTTTTTGTTTGTCTGAACAACAAGGTTTTTAACTTGTGGGGGAGAATAAAGGATAATGGGAAGTCAAAGACTAAATAGGACGCAAAGCTGTGAAATAACATTTGCTAGCTGACACATATTTTGAAATAGTGGTCTAGATTTAAAATTAGAAATGATATTCATTGCCTATTAATGCTGAAGTGAGATGTGACCAAAGATTTATAGGAGGGTCAAAATAAAAAATAAATACCTTTACTTTGTGAGATGCATAATGCAAAACTGATTCTGATTTAGTATTATTTTTAATATCTAATTTTCCCTAGTGGCAACCGACACAATTGTAGCCCCACAGAATGAATGTGTTGCTTCCTAGGCAGTATATTTCTATACACTGTCAGTTAACCACACTTTTGGATCTTGTGTTTCTCTTAAATTTCCTATCTGTGATCATCTGCACTTTCAGTTTCTCAAATGATGGTACACCTTGGTATGTTAAATTATAATGTAAATTGCAATGCTATTGCAGTAGACTTATATCTGTGGCATTTACATTGCCCTCTCCTTGAAGTGAATGAAATCTTTGCAGCAGGCACATAAACTCACCAATGTACCATGCTCTTAACCCCTTCGCTGATAGGCCTCCCACCTCCCTCCATAACTTTTTGTCCACATAAGGTACCCACACTAAATTTGTGTCCTTTTCTTCCAACATCCTGAGGAGTCTAAAGATACCTAGGATTTGTGGATTCCCCTGGAGGGGACTGAGAATTTAGCCAAAAGACAGCAAAATTGTGTTTTTTGGGGAAAATGGGAAAAAGGGGCTGCAGACGAAAGAGTCTGTTTTTTCCCCCTGCAAATGGTAACAATGAAAGGTTTGATGTGCTAAAATCACCATCTTCCTAGCTTTCAGGATCGGGCAAACTTTTGTCAGAAAACCAAAATCTTCTACACAGTTCTGGCATTTTACTGGCCTATTTTTCCTATCTTTTTGTGCATTCAAACTCCTTCCAGTTAGTGGTAAAAATGGGTGTGAAACCTATAATGGAACCTAGATAGCTATATATTTCTGAAAAGTAGACAAAATTCTGAATTCAGCAAGGGGCCATTTGTGTAGATCCTTCAAGGTTTTCCTATAGATCTAACAGTTGAAATAATCAAATATTGAAATTGAGTTGAAAAAAACAGCTATTTGTGCCAACATTTTCACTTGTAACTTCTTCTAAGTAAGGCAGCTTTTTTAAAGCCGTATACCCTTGCATCCTTTGGACCCTTCTGGTTGTGGGGATATAGAGGACTTGTAGGTTCACCAAGATCCCGAGGTACCCAGAGCCAATAACTGAGCTGACACTTGCAATGTTTTTTCATTGTGTACTGGGTATACAGCAATTAATTTGGTAAAAAATAGAGAGTGAAACAAAAGTATCAAGGAAACCTAGGTATTTCCAATATGGGAACAAAATATGGAGTTTAGAGAAGCAGTGGTTATTTGCACATCTCCGAATTTGTGCATACCCATACTAGCATGTAAATTAGAGGGCATTTTTCAAAATTACTTCTTTCTTACACACTATCTTATATTTGGAAGGCAGAAATGCACAGAAAGTCAGTTGATAATAACACTTGTTCTACTATTTTTGTAGAACAAGAATAAGTAGAATAAGTCTTCCAATATAAATGGTACCTCATTTGTGTGGGTAGGCCTAGTGTCAGTGACAAAAAACGGCCCAAAACGCAACATGGACATATCACATTTTTCCAGTGAAAACTGACCCTTTTTTCGCAATGTGCCTAGCTGTGGATTTCGGACCCTAATTCAGCCAGCACCGAGGGAAACCTAGAAAACGTGTACATTTGTGAAAACTAGGCACCCAGGGGAATCCAGGATGGGGTGACTTGTGTGGCTCTCACCAGCATCTGTTACCCCAGAATACCTTGCACACCTCGAACATTGTAAAACAAAAAAAACATTTTCCCTCACATTTCTGTGATGGAAATTTTTGGAATCTGTGGGTAGCCACAAACTTCCACCCACTCAGCATTCCCCCAAGTTTCCTGATAAGAATGGTCCCCCACTTGTGTGGGTAGGCCTCGTGCCTGCTGCAGGAAACGACCCAAAACACAACGTGGGCACATCTATTTTCCAGTGAAAACTCACCCTTTTTTTTTGCAATGTGCCTAGCTGTGGATTTTGGACCTTACTTCAGCCCACACCTAGGTAAAAATAGCAAACCACTACATTTTTTAAAACTAAACACCCAGGGGAATCCAGTATGGGGTGACTTGTGTGGCTCTAAGCAGGTTATGTTATCCAGTATCCCTTGCAAACCTCAAACTTTGTCAAAACAAAACACATTTTCCTCATATTTCTGTGATGGAAAGTTCTGGAATCTGTGGGGAGCCACAAACTTCCACTTACTCAGCATTCCCCCCAAGTCTCCTAATAAGAATGGTCCCTCACTTATGTGGGTAGGCCTAGTGCCCGCGACAGGAATCGGCCCAAAACGCAATGTGGATACATCACATTTTTCCAGTGAAAACTGACCCTTTTTTCTCAATGTGCCTAGCTGTGGATTTTTGACCCTAGCTCAGCCGGCACCTAGGGAAACCTAGCAAACCTGTACATTTCTGAAAACTAGACACCCAGAGGAATCCAGGATGGGGTGACTTGTGTGGCTCTCACCACATTCTGTTACCGAGAATCCCTTGCAAACCTCAAACTTTGTCAAAAAAACAAATTTTCCTCACATTTCTGTAATTGAAAGTTCTGGAATCTGCAGGGAGCCACAAATTTCCACTCACCCAGCATTCCCCCAAGTCTCCCGATAACAATGGTACCTCATTTGTGTGGGTAGGCCTAGCACCCGTGACAGGAAGTGGCCCAAAACGTACTGTGGAAACTTTAAAATTATCGATCACATAAAAGACTTGGTTTTGCGAGGGAGTCACCTGCGTTTTTGGTCCCGGGCTCGGCAGGTATCCAGGGAAACCTACCAAACCCAGCCATTTCTGAAAAATTGACACCCAGGGGAGTCCAGGGAGTTGTGGATTTCCCAAAGTCTGCCTACCCAGATTCCCCTCTAAACCTCAAATTTAGCTAAAAAAATCACATTTTCCTTACATTTCTGACTGAAATCACTGCGCTTGCAAAAATTTCCTACCACCCAGCGTTCCCCTTGGCGTCCCGATAAAAATGGTACTGCACTTGTGTGGGTGTCCAATGCAGAGTCAGCCTAAAAATGTATATAAATAAAAATATGACGCTTAGAGCTCGCTGTGATATCCCTTCAATCTTTATGTATATTCCCTTCCCAGTCGCGGGCCTTTGGCCCACCCACACAAGTAAGGTAGCATTTTACTGAGGAGACTGAGGGGAACACTGGGTGGTAGGAAATTTGTGCCAGCATGGGGATCCCACACAGAAATGTGAGAAAAATGTGATTTTGTTTTAGCTAAGTTTAAAGTTTGCAGGGGATTCTAGGTAAGAAAACGTTGGGGCATCAACGCAAGCCACACATCCTTGGACTCCCCAGGTGTCTACTTTTATGAAATGTCTGGGTTTGGTAGGTTTACCTGGATGGGCGCTGAGCACCAGGACCAAAAACGCTGGTGCCCCCCTTACAAAACCAGGTCGTTTTGTGATAGATAATTTTGATGTTTCCACAATACGTTTTGGGCCCTTCCCTGTAGCAGGCACTTGGCCCACCCACACAAGTGTGGTGCCATTTTTATTGGGAGACCTGGGGGAACGCTGGGTGGTAGGAAATTTGTGTCAGCCCAGTGATCCCACAACTTTCCCACACAGAAATGTGAGGAAAATATCATTTTTCTTACCAAAATATGAGGTTTGCAAGAGATTTTGGGCAAGAAAACTTTGGGGGATCCATGCAAGCCACATCTCCCTGGCCTTCTTCGGGCATCTAGTATTCAGAAATGTCTGGGTTTGGTAGGTTACCCTAGATGGCTGCCCAGCCTGGGACCAAAAACGCAGGTGACTCCCCCCTTGAAAAACCAGGCTGTTTTGTGATAGATAAATTTGATGTCTCCTCAATATGTCTTGGGCCCGTCCCTGTCGCAGGCACGTGGCCCACCCACACAAGTGAGGTCGGGAGACTTGGGGGAACGCTGGGTGGTAGGACATTTGTGTTGCCCGGTGATCCCACAACTGCCCACACAAAAATGAGAGGAAAATGGGATTTTCTTTAGCAAAATTTGATGTTTGCGGTGGATTCTGGGTAAGAAAACTTTGGGAGATCCACGCAAGCCACACCTCCCTGGAGTCTAGTTTTCAGAAATGTCTGGGTTTGGTAGGCTTCACGTGATGGTGACGAGCCCGGGACTAAAACGCAGGAGCCTCCTTTGCAAAAACAGGTTGTTTTGTGATAGATGGGGGCACCTGGGTCTTTGTTCCTGGGCTTGACGGCCATCCAGTAACCTACCAAACCCAGATATTTCTGAAAACTAGACGACCGGGGGAGTCCAGGTAGGTGTGGCTTGCGTGGATCCCCCAACGTTTTCTTACCCAGAATCCCCTGCAAACCTCAAATGTAGCTAAAAAAAAAATCACATTTCTGTATGGGATCAGCAGGCCGGCACAATTTTCGTACCACCCAGTGTTACCCTCTGTTTCCCGATAAAAATTATACCTCACTTGTGTGGGTGCCCAAAGCGGAGTCAGCCTGAAAACTTATAAAATGAAAAGCTGAGGGGGAACCAAAGCGTGTTCATAAGGGCAGTGTTTTTATACGCTTTTAGGCTGACTGTGCTTCGGGCACCCACACAAGTGAGGTATAATCTTCATCAGGAGATCGAGGGGAACACTGGGTGGTAGGAAATGTGTGCCTGTGCGTTAATCCACAGACATGTGAGGAAAATGTGACTTTTTAGCAACATTTTAACTTTGCAGTGGATTCTGGGTAAGAAAACACTAGGGGCTCCACACAAGCCCCACCGCCAGCTAAGTGCCAGTCCATGCTCACAGCCAGCCAAGCGCCATCCACACGCACCCCCAGGCAAGCGCTAGTTCTCACACACAACCGCTACCAAGCACTAGTCCACACACACACCATCAGCCAAGCTCAAGTCCACACACACCACCAGCAAAATGTCAGTACACACACAGCCAGCCATATGCCAGGACATGCAGACCATCAACCGAACTCCAGTTCACATACACACGCACAGAAACTTTCCTTGGTATCTAGTGGTTTTCTGTCCCCCTTGGGGGTAGATGAGCCTAAACATATTGCAGAAAGTCTCTGCCCATTTTTTATCGAGGGGCTGGGGCACTGGCATGCCCATTCTGGGCAGACCCCACCCCTACACTAAGAAAAGAAAATAATGCCTACTGGGCTTTCTGCCCCCGGGGGCAGATTGGGGGTATTGCCCCCTATATCCTCCTGGCAGCACAAAGACTGTGCCCATTTTTGGGGGGATGGGTGCATTGGCATGCCCATTCTGGATAGCCCCACCCCTTGTTAAATAAAAAATCCCTGGTTTCTAGTGGGCTTTCTGCTCCCCCCTGGTGGACAGATTGGGGGTAATAATCCCCATCTGCCGCCGGGGGGGGCTGAAAGACTGTCCTATTTGTGTTTGAGACGGTGGGGGCATTGGAATGCACATTTTGGGCAGGCCCCACCCCTGCGCTTTCCCAAAAAAGAATCCCTGGTTGGCTTTTTGCCCTCCCTCGGTGGCAGATTGGGGGTAATAACCCCCATCTGCCCCACAGGGGGGGCAGAAAGACTGTTATTATTGGGTCTGGGGGGGTGAGGGCATTGGCATGCCAATTGTGGGCAGCCCCCACCCTGCTTTTATTAAAGAAACAATAATCCCTGGAGCCTAGTGTGCTTTCTGTTCCCTCTAGGGGGCACATTGGGGTAATAACCCCCCATCTGCCCCCCTGCTTGGGCAGAAAGATTTTCCTTTTAATTTTTGGGGAGTGGGGGGATTGGCATGCCCATTTTGGGCAGCCCCCACCCCTATTTTTACAACAACAACAAAAATCCCTGGTGCCTAGTGTTGTTTTTGACCCCTTGGGGAGTGGAGGGGGGGGGGGGGCAGAATGATTGAAAATGCCAAAAGATTTTTTGGAGGAGCAATGGCCCTTGCCCAAGGGCCACTCCCCCCTCCCTTGTGCCTAGTGGTGGATCCCTGCATGGGGATTGCCCTCCTGCGACGACCCCCAAGCAGGGAGCCACTAGGGAAGGGTACAATTGGAAAGAAGAGATTCTCCCCTTTCCAACGATACCTCTCCCGTGTGTTTCAGTGCTCGAGGGGCTTAGATAGCCCCGCGAGCACCGAACCAGTGAAAGTGAAATGAGCTGATCGGCTCATTTCACTTTCAATGTAATGATTTCGGCTCGCCGACCGTCATTACAGTGAAAGAAATGCCTTGGAAGGTTCCCCAGATCCAGAGGCTCAAAAACAAAAAGAAAATCCCTCTGCTGTTTACAACAGAGGGATTTGGTGGTCGTGTGCAGAGGACGGAATGGTTCCGGCCTCTGCACATGAGCACTGCGGCGCATGACGGAACCATTCTGTCATGCGCACCGAACGGGTTAAGGAGTCTATTCCTGGCCGTTCTAGCCTTGTTAGCTGACAATGTTTATGCTGTGCATACTACCAATATGGTGTTTTAATATGATTTACTTGTCCTGGGCTGACTTTTGGTTACACATAGAGCTAATTTGAATACATATATATATATTCACTGAAAAAACCACAGGTTTCAGGGACGTTATAGTTAGTTGGACATTTCACTCGTACAAAACCAGAGAAATTCGGCCGTTATAGTTAGTTTAGCTAACTACAACTCGCGCCCCCGCAATGCACTGCTGATGACGTCACATATTACATCATTCATGACATGGTCAGTGACATCACTGATGACATCTCAAATGACATCACTGATGACATCATCCAGTGACTGTGTGTTTCTGTAAAGTTTAAATATGTTTTTTATATATATATATATATTTGAAAATGTCCACGCTCGAAGAACGAAAGAAAGAAGAGCCGTGCTCCCGCCCTGCCATAGCAAACAGCAATGTCCCGGTGTTGTATTCCGCTTTAGGTGTCCGTATATAGGTTTTCCTGAAACATGTCCTTATATAGGCACAATTCGCATTGCCCTTATATAGGCATAGAATCCCAGTCCTTATTTAGGCATTAGCCGTGCACTCCAAATACAGGCATGGTCACCGACATCCGTCCACCCTAACGTCACAACGAGTTCTTAGAAACCAGACCCTTAAGCTCTTGGGAGTTCCCCTAGCACAGGATTATTGATTTCTCCAAGAACTCATCTATTATGCATGAACCGCTATTCCTTAAGGGTTCATTCCTGACGTCTTCCTCTGTCCGACTTCACGTCACTGCTAACATTCCAAGGCACCTACCAGGTATAAATATACCTTCCCTTGCCCAAGCAAGTTAGGAGGAGACCTCGACTTCAGAGGAGCCCGTATCCCGGCCTGACGCACTGAGAAGACGCTGTCATCCCTGCTCGCAGAAGAATCCATCTTCCAGTGTTCTGACTCCCTTCACGGGGTGTTAGAGTTCGAGTCCGGAAGGAGATTCCTACCTCTCTCATTCTCAAGGTATGCAGCTGACTAGAACCTAGAGGGACTCTTGGCATACTAGACTTAACATACTCTTAGTATACCATACTAGAGAATACTCCACCTACTTCTTACCTTTCCCTACACCTAGACTAGGTACATTGGGGTAGAACTAGCTTAGAGACGCATCTTATGAGTACTCGCATTTTTAGCTCATGTTATTTATGTACGTGAAAATATGCTAAAAGATAATGCTAGCTTAGTATTATTTATTTCTACTGCTTACGCTGTACATTATATATCTTGCATACTGTCTTGTGATCATAACAGCTCATATCTCTTACACGAGAAACAAGACTGTTCAATAAAACCTTTTTATTGAAACGCCCGTCTTTTCTTTCTGTGTAACTCTGAGGAAACTAAGCATGCACGATTAGCTGAGTGAAACTGTTATCTATTGTTTCCACGATTCTGAGACGTGTTCCGATTCTAAAAGGGAAACAAAGTTGTCATGTTTATGCGGTTGCCAGAAACTACTCCTTCTTGTTTACAAGGAGTTTCTAGTGGCCTCTGAGCTAGCTGGCACAAAGTAATTAAGTTTAATATACTCGATAGGGACATACTGACCTCAGTCCTATGTCAAACCTATAGGGTATATTATTCCAATGTGCAGAGCCTATTAGGGAAATAGGAACTACACTACATGGCGCCCAACCGTTTGGTAAGGCAGTAATTTAACGCTAGATACTGAGTAACTCAGATGTGCTTTTCTCTCAGAGACCCCTACTCACAAACTCCATAAGACGTCTGGAGTGGGTAGGGTTAAATATCCGCCAAAGCTAAATAGGACAAAAAACCCTATATATTAGCTATTTTGGTTTAATCAACGTTGAAGGATACAGTGTCACCAAAATATTGTGTACCTTATCTTTTGTTTCCTTGAAACTTGGACTACATTTTTCAAAAAACAAATGTCCAATCACGGGGACGATAACACCGGGAATGGTGTAGCTGCGGCTGAACCAGTCGTAACAGCTTTTAACTTTACCGGTTTAAATGAAACCGAGGAGGGTGTTATAGACATCGCTCCAAACTTAAGAAGAGCCATCACTCTAAAACTTATAAAACACAGCCTACCACCAAGAGGGGGTAGAGCAATTTTCGTGATAGAGGCACACAAATCCTTTCAGACAGAGGTATTCCCAGAATGAAATCCAGTAACAAGAGTGTTTCACTTCTACAAAGAAGATGAACCACCAGAGGAATATATTCCTTTCGAGGATATTGAAATTCCATTAACATACCAGGAGCATCAGCTCTGGTTTAAAGGCTCCCTAAAACATCACAAAAACATTACCAGGCTCGGTCCACTAGGTAGACCAGGAGCAACATGGCCGATTCTAGCCGGCTACACACCTCATCCTGACATTGAAGAGATGTCAGACGAGGAATTACTTACTCAACTTACAGAGTTAATAAAAATTTACAGACAATTAGTCCAATATGTCATGCGGACTTTCACAGTCCAACCACCATTGACCATTCCAAATCAAACCCCTCAACAGGGGAATACACTAAAAATTACACCACAGACTTTATACGCAGTCATGGGTAAAATGCCCACAAAACGTGAGCAAATTCCATTCTGGATAGCTCAAAAAATTACTCAAATCGAAGCAGTATTTCCAAATACTAGCCCGTATGAGAAACACAGAATCCTAACAATCTGTTTACCAATGGGGATCACACCACAACTGGAAGATTGCACCACTTGGGGCGCAGTCTTTGCTGCCATCTATACTAAAACACATGGTGTTCCGTCAATTGCAGTAATACCAGATGTCCTGAAACAAATTCAAAATGAATACGGGGCAGAGCCTGCTCTGAATTTAGGTATGAAATTACTGAAAAACTTCGACCAGGTCTCAACAATAATATTATCCAATATTAAAGGGGAGGCAGCATCAGTGGCAATCCGCCAGCGATTAAGGGAATTTGATGTTACAGAACATCAAACTGAACTACCCAGAATAATAGAACAATCTTATGCAGAATTAGGCAGAGATAGTTTGGGTGGAAAACCTTTGAAGCCAAAACTATCTGAAAGTCCTGAGAAGGACTCTATTAAACAAACTCCTACATCTTCTAAAAAGAAGTGGGAAACTAATAAACAAAACTCAAACGAGAAACGTTCTCAATCCCGAGGTAGGTCTCCTCAAAAGGAGCCCTCTGAAAGGAGGTATAACCTCAGGAATAGGGATAATTTAAGAAAACCTGACAGGTATCAAGATACTGATACACGTTCCTCTCGTACCCATCAGATATCGTCACAGACATCGGAAAGAAGAGGACGTCAGAACATAGAGAAGAACGCGTGAAATCCAAAGACGACAAACACGTTCAGAAAAATAAACCAAAACCTCAATTCTCAAAAAAGAAGGTAGCAGGTCTGAAGATCAGACATGCCGAGAATACTGAGAACACAGCTCAAGAACGGAGAATGAGCCCAGACAAGGCTGGACAGTGCAGCAGAAGTCACAATAGCTCGCCAGAACCTGAGGAACTTCTGGAGATAGTGGACTTGAATGAGTACATCACAGTAGAGACTGTAGAAACCAGGGTTAGTACTCCACAAAAGTTATATGAGATAACACTCCGAATGGAGGGAGACATACCAAGAAAAGTGAAAGTACTCTTTTGGGAAAAACTTTCAAGGGGTTATGATATACTTCTAGCAGAAAAAGACTGGCCACCACAATTTGTCAGGGAGTGCCCACATGGCGAGGACATCATTATGCCAGCCTTCTCCAACCATATTCCAATTCACCTAAAATATACTTATGCCAGGAAATGGGCAGTTGCCCAAGCCCCAGTATTATATAAAAATCATGTAGGATGGGATGAGGACTCACCTCACCACAAAATACATCTACAAAATTAACCTACTGCACAAAGGCAGTACCCAATAAAGCAAGAAGCTAAAAAACAGGTCAGGGAGATCTTGGATCAACTTGAATACCAAGGGGTGATTGAAACATGCACCTCCTCAATGAACAATCCTTTGTTTCCTGTCTCCAAACAGATAATACATATCGTCTAGTTTTGGATTACAGACACTTAAACACTTGTTCTAAAACATTTGCAGTGCAAAATGCACATAGTACAGCATTAATGAATAACATTGTGCGCAAAAAATATAAAACCACATTGGATATTTCAAATGGTTTCTTTTGTCAAAACATAGCACCTAAAAGCAGGTACTTAACAGCTTTCTCAATAATGGGGACCCAGCGTCAATTTTGTCGACTCCCACAAGGGTTCAAGAACAGCCCGGGGTTATTCTCAGAAGAGGGTAACAGAGTTACTACAAATTTATGATAATGAGGCATTGTCATATGTCGATGACATCTATCTGACAGACGATGACCTAGATAGGCACTTGAACAGGGTGATTACCATTATATTGGGCTTCGCCTCTGAGGGCTATAAATTCAACTTTAAAAAATCCAGAATTGCCCATCTCAATGTCCTTTTCCTAGGATATGATCTTTCAAGTGAAGGCAAGAGCTTGGCAGCTAACTTTTTAGAAAAGTGTGCGCTGCTCCAACCTCCAAAAACGCTGAAAACTTACAATCCATCTTGGGTTTCCTAAATTTTGGAAGAACATACATTCTAAATTACGCAGAAAGGGTTAAACCTCTCTACGAATTAATCAAACCTGATTTTTCAAACAAACATTGGACACAGGAACACACAGAAATCTTGCGTTCACTCCAAGCTAACATGTTAGCAACAAATCACTTACAAACACGCGTAAGTCAACGCAATTTAGTGATCCGAATAATTTCGGGTCAATGCGGATTCACCTATTTAACATTTAATGAGGGTGAAAAAGTACCAATAGCATACAAATCACATTTGTATACACAAGCAGAAATGCGCTTCACTTCAACAGAAAAAATACTGACAGCAGTAGCAAAAGAAAGAGCTCTAGCCCAAGGAAAACGCATTATTGTCGTAACCCCAGTACCAGCCTTAGAGGCGGTTACAAAAGCGAGCATTCCAAATGCAAAAGCTTTACATCCTAGATGAATACAATGGGTTAATTCTCTTGCTGCAACAGATGTTGAATATGTTTTTGATCCTGATTTAAAAACACAAGCGTTCCTGCAATATGAACATGAATGAAATTCTGCCTCTCGATCAGTACGAATTTATAATTTACACTGACGGATCAGCACAACCCGCTACAGGGAGTAAGCAAGCTTACAGTGCAGCGTGCGCAATCGTTAAAGGTCACATGCAAGATGGTGACTTCAGACCAATGGTCACTAAAACTCAATCTCTAGGAGATTGTACAGCTCAGCGAGCTGAACTACAAACATTCAAACTGGCACATGAAAGTACAGATCGCGAATTCCCCACACTAATAGTGTGCGATTCTTTGTACTGTGTTCAGTCGTATAATGAATATATACAAAATTGGCTTGAAAATGGGTTCAAAGATGCAAAAGGTGGCACAATAAAGCATAAAACGCTTTGGGAACAAGTAGTTCAGTTAAAAAACGAACTACCAAACGCTCACGTGATACACACGC
Source organism: Calotriton arnoldi (assembly GCA_963921515.1). Classification (NCBI taxonomy): domain Eukaryota; kingdom Metazoa; phylum Chordata; class Amphibia; order Caudata; family Salamandridae; genus Calotriton; species Calotriton arnoldi. Next base: position 978,364 of record CAWUFW010006668.1, read on the forward strand.
TGAGTCATCAATGTGATGGCGTTCACGTTGCAGGGAATTCATTGGCTGACGAAGCCGCAAAGGGGGCTGTTCAGACTGCTTCCGTAGCTGCGATCACTCGTTCAAAAACGAGAATAGACAGTGAGATATTGTTGGCTGTCAATGCTTCAAGCAAAGGCAGTGGTGCAGCGTTACCTAAAAAGTTTCCACTCAAGTACTCTTATGTAATTGATGCGAACAACATTCCTTTTGCTCGAATCCCTGGAGTGGGGGATAGGGTAATTCCAAACATGGAACGTAGAGTAGCTTTGATTTATGAAGCACATCTGGGGGAGCGTCTGTCACATCAAGGGATCTCTAAAACAATATTGACGTTAAAAGAGATGTACTGGTGGCCTGGAATGAATACACAGATTCACATCTTCATCAATGACTGCATAGACTGTAAGGTACAGCTTGATGCAGAACGCCACCAGACACCATGCTATGAAGTACCTGCCCAGTACAGACACCATTGTTAGATAGCATTAGACTATCTTCGCGCAGGCGTCCCTCTGGACAAATGCAATCCCACAAATACTAAATCAAGGTTCCTATGGATATGGCCTCAGCGCTCGGCTGACGCTCGAACTGTTATAAAAGATTTCTGATTCTTTATCGGCACATACGCAATTGGCACACTACATTCTGACCAGGGCCCTGCGTTTAGCTCTCGGGCTTACAAAGAAGCCATGGCCAGTTTGGGCGTTGCATTGCGGTACTCCTCTCCGTTTCATCCTGAGGGAAATTCTGTTGTGGAAAGGAAAAACCGGGACATAAAGCAGTCTGTAACAGCTAGAGTATTAGGTTCGGGTGATGGGTGGGTCAAACATCTTTATGGGGTCCAACGCTCATTAAATAATTTGCCAAGAAGTTCTCTGGGGGGTCACTCCATATGAGGTCCTATTTGGGACAAGAATGTGGGTTCCTGATCTCGAATGTAAAGGCACAGTGGTGGAAAATAAACCCTTTGATATCAAAGATCGTTTGGCTGTTTTACAGGATTTAAATGAACTAAGATCGAAACAAAGCAACGTATTCCTGAAGCCAACCACCACTGGGGAAATACCGGCAGTCCCAGCAAGGCCTGTCTGGATCCCAAAAGTTGGGGATCTAGTCAGAGAGAAGATTGCGGACAAGAAGGAATTTGGACCTTCTTACAGACAACCAGTACCTGTCCTAGCCGTCCACGGAACAGTACTTCTGCCGCCCCTTGCTGGAAAAAAGGAGAAAAGATTTGTGTCAATCGACCTCATCAAACCACAGTATGTGGCCAATACTAAATAGTAGGCCTTGTGGACTCCGACCTAGTAGCAGACGCACTCCCCTCGCTACTATCCAAGAGGTTCAGACTGAAAGACTGATAACCATCGAGAATTCAGCAGTAACAGATGAAAGACTAAGCAACAATGCTATGGAACTCATCCCTTTTGAAACTCAAGTTACAGTTCGTCCAAATACACCTGTTTACACCAACATAACAAGTGATCAACTGGTTCCAGCGATTTCAACAAATCCTGATGCAATTCCAACAATTGACAGAACTGCTTCTGGCTATTTCATTAACTTTGATACGTTTTCTGAGGATCCGAGTGAACCTGAAACGACGCCAGCATCAAAAACTTTCAAATAGCAAGTACAAGACTTTTTTCATTTTCTGAAAGAGACTTATCTGGTTTCACCATGGATTGAACTATGGATTATTTCTGGAATATTTTTCTTTCTGCTTTGGCTAGCTTTGGTTATGACTATCAGTGTGCTTATAAATGGCAGATACATGCGTTTGGACATTGAAAGTAAAAATGTGAACTTACTTTTGAAACCACACAAATCATCCCATCGTGAAGCAAGAGACTTGTCAGCAGTAAACATCACAGCCGTTCCTATACAGGATGGTATAGTGTGGGACAAAACGGATTTCGATATCTTCGGCCCTACGGAACTTTTGAACATTCCACATTTATTTAAAATTTCACTAAGTGATTTTATTACGTCCAGTACCTATCCTGATGATTGGGACTTTGAGACTGTAAATTATATGATGTCTGACCTAGGAAGGTCTGCTGCATTCTCTAACAATGAATACTTAGAGGGTTCATCAGACTATGAACAGCTTTAGTGTTACAATCACTATAGTCATCATTTCTTGCATAAATCTGCAACACCTAGAAATGTGTTTATGTTTAACCAATGGGAACATTGTCCTACACCACCAAAAGGTAGTTAAAAAACGTTTGCTAAAAGGTTTCCCTATTTTTCAGGGTACAATACATCTGATCCAGAAACATTGATTTATAAAAATGTAAACAAAACAGGACAGAAAATTATGTTAACTAATACAAAACAGATTTACTCTGCAGCATTTATTACCCAATTGTCTAGACATGGATTTGAATTTTGGAAAGACAAAATAGACACAAAATCTGTCTGGGGTTCTAAAGATTGGCAAGTACAGGGGATGGAAGCTTTGTTTAGAGCATGTATCATCCCTCAGCAAATAATGTTTTTGAATGACACTGTGCAACAAACGTCTTGCCTTGGTTTAGCCAAGATCAAAGACATGAAAACACCTTCTGTACCAACACCTGCAAGTAATAACACTACACAGGCAGCGGTTACAGTTGACACAATACTACAAACCAACAGAACAGATCCTGATTGGAAAAAATGGTTACTCTGGCCTACAGACACAAACATCTGTCAAGAAAGATTCCTGAATGGAAGACAGGGCTTTACTATCCATTGGCCAGACCCACGATACGTTCAAAGACAACATCCGGGGGTAGTAACAACATACAGTGTAGGTAAATTGTGCCTTGATTGGTTACAAAAATCTACACTAGAGGATGTGAAACAACACTTATCTTTACTTAAAGAAGACGCAGACCTTAGGGAATTCTTGCTAGGACCTAGAAAACCGCGTCAAAAACGTTTCATATATGCCGGCATCTATGCTGCTTATAATGAAGTATGGAAGGTTTCACAGGCAGAGGCCGCAGAACGAATACGTGAACTTGATCGTATTAACTTAGAGAAAACTCTCACTGTGGTCGACAATGGGTTAACAACTTTGTCATCCAGAATTTATTCATTGGACAACATTGTATCCTCTGCTATTGACATACTGGAACAAGATTTAGCCATGTTACAACAAGGCCAATCTCAGTTACGTTCTATTATGTTATTAAGCTGGACGCTGCAATCTTTGCGTGCGGGCTATGTGCCTTGGCGTTTTATCAACACGTCGTCTGTTTGCAGAATACAATCTAACTGATAAACAGATCGAACTGGCACAAAGGGGAGCAAAGTATACAGTGCTGAGCATTGAAAAACTGGAAAAATTACCATTTACGGTAGCAGAAAAACCAGCTACAGAATGGCTTATTCATGGCAAAATCACTCTGCCTGTCACTACTTTTCAGTTTCAGTATTGCCTCAAACAAATGCAAGCAGGCAAATATGAAAGGTTGGGTAAAGAATACATTACGCTATCCTGGGATTTACCTTACGAATACAGGTGTTGTAGTGGGGATCGTGAAGTGTTTCTTAGCGGTATACACTGTGAAAATGCACTAAGCGGTTCACTCATATGTCAGGACATTTCTTTACACGGGGCTTGTAATGGTTCTGTGGCAAATTTGTCCTGCCACCAGCAGGGTACACCAGCTACTGTGATAAATCCAACGTTTGGCCAACTTTCTAACGGGAGTTACCTTATGTTGAATGATCAGAGTTGCTGTGGCTTGTTGCCAGGCATCCCATATCTGGTAACGGTCAACTCCAGGGTCACTTGCTGTATGCAAGTATTGTTCCCCCCAATAGACACAGTCAGGGAGTCGCCTCTATGGCCTTCACTGAATGTTTCTTTTGTACGTTTTGATACTTTAAGCAGAATGAAAGCCATGCTTTTGCAACAAACCGTGCCTTCGACCTCGGCCAAAGAAATCTATGATTTACAAATTGCAAGGACTTCGGCTGAGATACAGGCTTTAATTCGTACAAACTGCCCTATACATTTCGCAGAAATGATGAGACGTATCTTTAACATGTCTGATACGAGCGGAATTGTACATGTATTTAAGACCATCTGTTCAGGAATGTTAGCACCCTTCCAGGCAGTCCTCGGAATCATCCCAAACTTTGCACATTCGGTATTTGGTGGTGTGCCATTAATTCTAGCACTTGTTGCAGGAATCCTGTTTCTATTCCTACTACTTCACTATGGCAAGCCGATTCACCGGCATCACTCCGAGCGATGTGGAGAAAGCTCTCCTGGAACGGAAGTGCCGTGAGCGCATAGTGCAACTTTTGGGCATACCTCGTCTACGGGAACTTAATACAACATGGTTCCTGTCATTCAGACCAATCTGGCAAGATTGCATCTTACCTGTTCTACGCTGCCTGCTTTGCGGAGAAGAATGAGTGCTAGACATCTGTCTAACACTCCCATCAGTCATGCCAACGGATATCGATACTCTGCTGGACCCGATAACGGCCCATGCTCTGTGTTGTCCCCAGAGGCTACCAATCCTGATGACGGCATTCATTGAGATCTCACAGACGCTTCCTGCTGCTGCTGAGGTACGAGATGGATCAACAGGCACACAGGTAACAACGGATGCAAACTTTGCTGCGGCATCCTATGCTGAAGGCGATGCTTCACATCTCTGTGCAGTTAACCTTCTAAATGAGGTGTTCCAAATGTCACCAACTTCAGTAGACGATATTTTGCCTATAGAAATAGATGATTTCATGTTTACACCAGACCCATACACTGACTTTGATTCAGCTCTCAGTGTACCAGGGACGCAATGAAATTTGGCCTCCATATTTTCAAAACAGAACAAAACTTGGAACTCTTCCTAAAATTGAACTTTTTCTTTTTCTCTATTTTTTGAAAATACATGGCAAAACAATCTGCTTACAGTAGAACTATTCTTATAAAATGGACTTCTTTGAATACTTCCAGGGACACATTGTCACCTTATCTTTCTAAAATTTCATTTAATACCATGATATGCAACGGCTTTGATTTTTGAAAACTTGTCAACCATTTCATCATATGTATATATTTCTGTTTATTCATTCATGTTGCATTTTATTTATAATATATGCTTAGAATGAAAAATGCTTTAAAATGTACAGTACCTATTGCATTCAACAGTTTATTTTTAAACTTCTTTTAATATGCTTTTAGAAATGTTTTTAGCAACATGTGGTACTCGATTTAATGTTTAGCATTTAATGTTTAGCATTTAGTATTATCGTTCATTCGAAAGTGGAGTGGGTGTTGTATTCCGCTTTAGGTGTCCTGAAACATGTCCTTATATAGGCACAATTCGCATTGCCCTTATATGGGCATAGAATCCCAGCGCTTATTTAGGCATTAGCCGTGCACTACAAATACAGGCATGGTCACCGACATCCGTCCACCCTAACGTCACAACGAGTTCTTAGAAACCAGACCCTTAAGCTCTTAGGAGTTCCCCTAGCACAGGATTATTGATTTCTCCAAGAACTCATCTATTATGCATGAACCGCTATTCCTTAAGGGTTCATTCCTGACGTCTTCCTCTGTCCAACTTCACGTCACTGCTAACATTCCAAGGCACCTACCAGGTATAAATATACCTTCCCTTGCCCAAGCAAGTTAGGAGGAGACCTCGACTTCAGAGGAGCCCGTATCCCGGCCTGACGCACTGAGAAGACGCTGTCATCCCTGCTCGCAGAAGAATCCAACTTCCAGTGTTCTGACTCCCTTCGCGGGGTGTTAGAGTTCGAGTCCGGAAGGAGATTCCTACCTCTCTCATTCTCAAGGTATGGAGCTGACTAGAACCTAGAGGGACTCTTGGCATACTAGACTTAACATACTCTTAGTATACCATACTAGAGAATACTCCACCTACTTCTTACCTTTCCCTACACCTAGACTAGGTTAGGTACATTGGGGTAGAACTAGCTTAGAGACGCATCTTATGAGTACTCGCATTTTTAGCTCATGTTATTTATGTACGTGAAAATATGCTAAAAGATAATGCTAGCGCAGTATTATTTATTTCTACTGCTTACGCTGTACATTATATATCTTGCATACTGTCTTGTGATCATAACAGCTCATATCTCTTACACGAGAAACAAGACTGTTCAATAAAACCTTTTTATTGAAACGCCCGTCTTTTCTTTCTGTGTAACTCTGAGGAAACTAAGCATGCACGATTAGCTGAGTGAAACTGTTATCTATTGTTTCCACAATTCTGAGACGTGTTCCGATTCTAAAAGGGAAACAAAGTTGTCATGTTTATGCGGTTGCCAGAAACTACTCCTTCTTGTTTACAAGGAGTTTCTAGTGGCCTCTGAGCTAGCTGGCACAAAGTAATTAAGTTTAATATACTCGATAGGGACATACTGACCTCAGTCCTATGTCAAACCTATAGGGTATATTATTCCAATGCGCAGAGCCTATTAGGGAAACAGGAACTACACTACACCGGGGGTGGGCACCCCGGGACATTGCCGGAGCCGGCCCTGGGGGTGGCAGTCCCCAGGGCCATCAAGGTCTCCAGGAGGGGGGCCGCATGGCCCCCCTCCCTACATTTCAAAGCCCCGGGAGGTGGTGTTCCCCGGGGCTTAGGGGGCCCGCGAGGCCCCCCTGATTAATAACAGAAGCCCCGGGGAGGTGATGGTCCCCGGGGCTTGGGGGGCCCGCGAGGCCCCCCATTAATCAAGGAAGCCCTGGGGAGGTGGTGGTCCCCGGGGCTTGGGGGGCCCACGAGGCCCCCCCTATTATATAAAAGCCCCGGGGAGGTGGCAGTCCCCGGGGCACGGTAGGGGGGGTTGGGACCCCCCCACGCATTTATTATTGAAGCCCCGGGGAGGTGGCGGTCCCCAGGGCTGCGGGGGGCCGCGTGGCCCCTGCACACTATTAACTAAGCCCCGGGGAGGTGGCGGTCCCCGGGGCTGCGGGGGCCCCCGTGGGCCCCCGCAAATTAATTATGCATTGCCCCCGGGACCTGGCCCACCTGGGGGCTTAAGTACAAGGAAGTGCGGGAGCCCGCGCTTCGTTTTTATTTTCTCGGCCGGATTCGCGAACCCAGCGCGAATGCGGCCGTTTAAAAAATATATATATGCTTTTTTTGGCCGTGGGGGTCCCTGTGGGACCTCCTGAGCAGGCCTAGGGGGTCAGGGTGTTTCTACCCTGCCCCCTTTTCTTGTTTTTCACCTTTTTTTCTACTGATTTCTTGTGACTCGGTTACCAAGTCACAAGATGGCTGCCAAAACTTCCTGGTTTGGAGTGTTGGCAGCCAATCAGAAGTCAGCTCGTGCTCGGGAGGAGTCGCGACTCCTCCTCGGTGCTCAGATATCGAAAGTTTTCTTTTTTTAATTTCTCAGGAACTACTGAACGGATTTACACCATTTAAAAAAAAGGCCGTTTTTTGAACCAAGAGCTACCTTTTTGACAAATTTGGTGTAATTCCGTTCAGCAGTTCGGGCTGTAGCCTGTTCCAATTTTTCCTATGGAAATTAACATGGGGAAAACGTGTTTTGGGACCCCCCTTTTTTCTCGGCCCCCGCTTGACGAATCACCCCGAAACTTTTAAGACAGCAGCTGACCGGAGCGCCCTATTAGTTTTGAAAATTTCGCGAAGATTCGTCAACTGGCGCCAAAGATATTGGCAAATCGAAAAACGCTTTTCCTATGGAAAATAGGTCCTAACTATAACTACCTACTGGCGACCGCCAGTAGGTAATATATATATATATATATGTGCACAACAAGATTCAACAGGGAAAACACAGAGCACTCTCGGATTCCATCAACTTCAGTTTATTGTAGCCAAGGCGCTGGGAACCGAAGGGCTACCCTTGGCGGGGACTTGAGCTTCGCAGGAAGCCCCTACATATTTATTTAAGTGACCGAAGCCGGGCACTGCTAAAGGCACAAGCAGAGAGGTGAATCAAGGGACAATGGTATTGATAGCCAGCGCTTCTACTATGAAAATGAAAGCCCTAGCAGCCTCAAATAGAGAAAATAAGGTGAGCGCTTCTGTGTGACATTGTGAAATATGAAGTCAAAGAATGTGTTTATCATTGCTTCAGTAAGATTACATGTAGGGCTGGCAGTCAGTTGGAAGGACAGTGAATGAGTACTTACCTGCAAGTTTGGAAAAAACACCATGAAAGGGTGCCAGCACTTCAAAGCAGCCATATAAAAAGAACTGTGATACTTTTTAATGAGGGAGGCCAATAATGGAATTGGTGTCAATGGCTCTCATGTTAGAGAAGTTCGTACACTGCTAGAACTGTTGAGAAACAGCAGATGATTTTAATTGTATTTTCCTACAAGTGCTATCTGTGAATAAATGGAAATATCCCAAAGACTTGAGTCTTGTGTGTGAGTAGATGTGGATGAAAATGTGTGTATATATATATATACATATATATATATATATTCACTGGAAAAAACCATAGGTTTCAGGCACGTTATAGTTAGAAATTAGCATTTAAAAAAACCTTAGAAATTCACTGAAAAAACCATAGGTTTTAGGGAAAGTTATAGTTAGTTGGACATTGCACTCGTACAAAACCCGTGAAATTCCCCGTTATAGTTAATTCAGCTAACTATAACTCGCGCCCCGCAATGCACTGCTGATGACGTCACATATTACATCATTCATGACATGGTCAGTGACATCACTGATGACATCACTGATGACATCTCAAATGACATCACTGCTGACATCACTGATGACATCATCCAGTCACTGTGTGTTTCTGTAAAGTTTAAATATGTTTTATATATATGCCAAGGTGTATTGAAGAATGAGTGGGTGTATAAGTGTCTGGATGGATGATTTAGTAGGTGCGTGAATGACTGTATAAGTGAGTGATTAAATGTGTCTTACTGAATGCATGGGTTGGTGAGTAGCTACATGAGTGTGTATATCGGTTATTGATTGGTTGCTTGAGAATTTGTATGGGAGACTGAGTGTGTGTGTGGGTGGGTGTGAGGTGTGTGACTCTGTGCATAGATGTGTGAGTGGTTGATTCACTGGGTGTATGAGTTCAAGAGTGCATGTGAAAACAGCTGTATGGGCGGGTGAGTGTGTGTATGGGTGTGTTGGTGAGTGAATGGATATCTCAGTGGTACATGTCTAAGTAACTACATAGGGAAAAGGCTGTATGTGAGAGTTGGAGTATAAATGACTATACGTGAGAGTCAGTGATTGTGAGAGTGGCTGTATGGATGAGTGTGTACTTGTATCAGTGATTATATAAGAGAGTAAGTATGCGTTAGTATCTGTATAGGTGAGTAAATGGGAGTGTGATTGATTATTTGCATGACTGACTAGGTGTGTGAGTAACTCCATGGATGAGTGGCGGTGTGCGAGTGTCTGTATAGGTGTATCAGTGCATATGATAGTGTTGTATTGATGAGTGTCTGCATGTATGAGTGATTGTATGGGTGAATGAGTGGATGTGTGTGTAGACCTAGGAATCAGTGAGTGCGCATGTAGTAACTGGTTTTGGTGTGTCGATGGTTTCGAAAATGGAAGTCTGTATTTTACAGCGGGTGTATCAAAGGTTATATTAGAGTGTGAGGAGGTGCATCAGATTTTCACGTGGATGATGTCATCAGTGATGTCATTTGAGATGTCATCAGTGATGTCATCAGTGATGTCACTGACCATGTCATGAATGATGTAATATGTGACGTCATCAGCAGTGCATTGCGGGGGCGCGAGTTATAGTTAGCTGAACTGACTATAACGGGGGAATTTCACGGGTTTTGTACGAGTGCAATGTCCAACTAACTATAACTTTCCCTAAAACCCCGGGGGTGGCCCTCTCTGTTGGGGACCGTGGGGGGGTCCCCAATCCCCCCACCGTCCCGCCGGCTCCCCGCGTCCTGCGGGAGCCGGCATTGCTTTTCCATAAGGGGAGCTGCTGACATGCAGCTCCCCTTATGGAAAAGCAATCTGCTTTGCTTCATTGAAGCGAGAGCAGGTTTCCCTGCTCTCGCTTCAATGAAGCAAAGTAAGTTTGCAATGACAGGGCGGGAGCCGCGCGGCTACCGCCCTGCCATTGCAAACAGCAGTGTCCCGGGGGTAGGCACCCCGGGACACTGCAGGAGCCGGCCCTGGGTGGTGGTGGTCCCCAGGGCCATGGAGGGCTCCAGGAGGGGGGCCGCGCGGCCCCCTCCCTTCATTAGTAAAGCCCCGGGGAGGTGGTGGGCCCCGGGGCTTCGGGGGTCCGAAACAGACCCCCACATTTCTTTTGTTAGTGCCCCGGGGAGGGGCTGTGTGCCCCCCGCCACCCTTATTTAGTTGAAGCCCCAGGGGGTGGCGGTCCCCGGGGCTTGGGGGGGCCTTAGAGGTCCCCCATACATAAATTTCACAAACCACCGCATGCCCCCGGGACTTGGCCCACCCGGGGGCCAAATAACAACGAAGCGCAAGAGCCCGCGCTTCGTTTTTTTTTTTCACGGCGGGATCCACGCACCCTAAGCGCATCCCGCCGGTTTAAAAAAAAAATGCTTTTTTTGGCCCTGGGGGTCCTTGTGGGACCCCCTGAGCAGGCCTAGGGGGTCAGGGTGTTTCTACCCTGCCCCCTTTTTGCGTTTTGCGCACTTGTTTCTGTGCCTCGGTTCTACTGAGGCACAAAATGGCTGCCAACACTTCCTGATTTGGAGTGTTGACAGCCAATTAGCATGCAGCTCGTGATCGGGAGGGTGCGCGGACCCTACGCGGCCATAGATATATATGTGATTTTACTTTTGATTTTCTCAGGAACTACTGAACGGATTTACACCATTTAACCAAAAGGCACGACTCTGAACCAAGGGCTACCTTTTTGCCAAATTTGGTGTAATTCCGTTCAGCAGTTCGGGCTGTAGCTGCGATGAAAGGTGCCTATGGAAAATTGCATGGGGAAAACACGTTTTGGGACCCCCCCTTTTTTCTTGGCCCCCACTTGATGAATCACCCAGAGACTTTCAGGATAGGAGCGGACCGGAGCGCCCCACGAGTTTTGAAAATTTCGCGAAGATTCGTCAACCGGCGCCAAAGTTATTTCAAATAGAATGTTGCGGATTTCCTATGGAAAATAGGTCCTAACTATAACTATCTACTGGCCAAAGTACCTGCAAATGTCCTTTTCCCACAATACCAGCTCGCCATCTCCTCATAGCGCCCGTATTTACAGGCGCTGCGGTCCGCAGAATATGCGGCAGGTACTTTGGTGTTTCCCCTCCACAGTACCCACTTGGGGAAAACATTTTTTTGCACAAAGCCCCGTAAAGCACCCACTTTGGAAAAGTTACAGACTACCTGACCCAGAAAGCATTGTTGAATGAAGTCCCAATAGGGCGAGGCAGAATAGTATTTAGTCCACACAGCTGCTGGGACTTTGAGCATACAGCCAGTGATCAAGGGCATGGAGCCCGAAACGCATATGGCGCTTCTGATGGAGGGGTAAATGCGCTGTGCCTGCTGCCCACAATAAATGAAGGAGAATTTCCATCTGTGTCGGCGTTTCTATGCAGGGCAACCTGAGCAGGGCAACCTGGTGTTTTGGACATTAAATTGCGGCGCGCCTCGCCGCGGAAACGCCCCGCCGCATATTCTGCGGACCGCAGCGCCTGTAAATACGGGCGCTATGAGGAGATGGAGGGCCGGTATTGTGGGAAAAGGACATTTGCAGGTACTTTAGTGTTTCCCCTCCACAGTACCCACTTGGGGAAAACAGTTTTTTGCACAAAGCCCTGTAAAGCACCCACTTTGGAAAAGTTACGGACTACCTGACCCAGAAAGCATTGTTGCATGAAGTCCCAATAGGGCGGAGCAGAATAGTATTTAGTCCACACAGCTGCTGGGACTTTGAGCATACAGCCAGTGATCAAGGGCATGGAGCCCGAAACGCGTATGGCGCTTCTGATGGAGGGGTAAATGCGCTGTGCCTGCTGCCCACAATAAATGAAGGAGAATTTCCATCCGTGTCGGCATTTCTATGCAGGGCAACCTGAGCTGGGCAACCTGGTGTTTTGGACATATATATATATATATATCTTTTGCAGGACTACATATACCATGATGTCTGCACTTGCGGAACGCTTACTGGGGGCGGGTATATGAATGTAGAACAGCTGACTGCAAAAGATTTCGCATGCTCCAAACTTTGCCTGTGATCAAAGGCGCATAGCCCGAAACGCGTAAGGCTGCTGTTGAATGGCTTGTGATGTCTCCAACAGGTTCAGCTACAGCCACCATTAAAGGATTGTTAACCTACCTGTGAGTGCTTCTCCAACCGGGGGCAACCTCTTCATTGCATTTTTAACGGCCGGCCCAGCCGTCGAGGAGCACCGCCGCACGCAGCGGACCTGTGATGACACCTATCCGGTAGTCATCAGTCTGGACAGTGGGTCCGAATGGTGGGCAAATATGTGTGGCATCCCTGGCAGCGGGACATTTGCATCAACCCACTGGGGTTTTAATCGATATTTTACAATGTTTTGGGACATTGGCGAAACTCACATGAGAGAAACTTTTGCGGGACTACATATACCATGATTCCTGCACTTGCGGAACGCCCACTGGGGGCGGGTATATGAATGTAGAACAGCTGACTGCAAAAGATTTCGCATGCTCCAAACTTTGCCTGTGATCAAGGGCGCATATCCCGAAACGCGTAAGGCTGCTGTTGAATGGCTTGTGATGTCTCCTACAGGTTCAGCTACAGCCGCCATTAAAGGATTGTTAACCTACCTGGGAGTGCTTCTCCAACCGGGGGCAACCTCTTCATTATGTTTAGATATATAGATATATATATATATACATATATATATAGATATATATATGTATATATATATATATCTATATATCTATCTCCTACTGGCGGTTTCCAGTAGGTAGTGGTAGTTAGGACCATGTTTCCATAGAAAAACTGTTTTTTTACATGCCTATATTTTTGGGGTGATCCGCCTAGCGGGGGCTGAGAAAAAGGGGAGTGTCAAAAAAAATGTGTTTCCCATATTAATTCCTAGAGTCTTTAGACACGCCTGTAGCCCGAACAACTGGAAGAAATTACACCAATTTTGGCAGAAAGGGAGATTATGTTCCAGAGATCACTCTTTTTGTTATTTGGTGTAAATCCGTTCAGTAGTTTTGGTGATATTAAAGGAAAACCAAATTTGTATATCTTGGCGGAGCCTAAGCACAGATCTCATGGTGGGCTTCGATTGGCTGCCAACACTTCAACCAGGAAGTGTTGGCAGCCATCTTGTGACCAATATACATGATAGCACCCCACTGAAATGCATTGTAGTGAAGGGCAGGTTTTGAGGGTCACAAAAAGAAGAATGTATAAAGGGTGATAACAGACTTTAGTTACAATATAAATCATTTGTTGATGGTACCATACTAATTTTAGGAACTGTGGTGTGTTCTAAGGAGATTTTACCTTGTGAAAAAGCCTTCAGCTGGGATATCATGAATCATGTTTGAGAGAAAGCTGTTTTCTCATGATTTTTACACAGAGGTTATAGAAAGTGCTCCAGAAGCTAAAATGAGGGCATATTTTCTGTAAATTCACACTATCTTTCTCAATCATGAAAATGAAATCTGACATTTCTGCAAAACATGTACTTCCAACAGGAGCTGCCTGTCAGTTGATTACCTTGTGTTCTACTGCAGCCTCCCAGAATGTTCTAAAGAACAACTAGAGCGCTAACAGTGTTAGTTATGACAAAACTATGGCACAACTGAAGCCATGTTGATTGAATCAAACTGGTAAAACTTAAAACATTTAATTTAGATGGGAACAAAATGAGGGGGTTCCGTTTGTCACAGAAATTATGGTTAGTGCTGAAGAAAGAAAAATTAGGACACATTTTAAGTGAGTTCGCAAATATCTTCCTCTTCTAATTCATTAAACATTTTGACATACAGACTCAAACATGCACTTTTAACACCAGCAGCAGATTGCCAGTTAATTCCCTGGTGATCAGCAGCTTTACTACAGTGTTCTAATGAGCAGCTAGAGTGGTAACATTCTGAATCTATGCCAAATGCGTAGCACATCTGAACGCCATCTTGATCAAAGTAGAAAACTGAAAGCATTTTTTCTGAGGATACTGTAGTGAATGAGGAAATTAATGAGCTTCATAACAAATAAGTCTCCCAAGATGGCCATCAGAGAGAGGAGTCCAAATATATCAGAAATATCACCCAAATGTAGCCCAAGTATAGCCCAATGAAAGAAATGTGCAAAACACTCAATTTGTTTGGTTTTTTTCAGTTTTATATAGCGCAGACTTGACCCGAAAATATTGGGGCCCTTTACATGAGCATCAGTTATATTATACAAGGACACATTACTTTTGGTTTTAGGCATGGGGAGATGAAGTGATTTGCCCAGAATCACAGGATGTCGAGCTGACGCCGAAACTCAAACCTGGTTCCCGGGTTGCAAATTTTGCAGTTCTGGCCGCAACGCCACATCCTCTCCCTTAAGTGTAACATATAATCAAGTTATCAACTGGATTAAAAAAACATAAAGGTAGCAAGTTATTTAAAAGTGCTTTGTCGCTATTTGAGAATGCAGAAAATATGTCCTCATTTTAGTAGTACTAACCATCATTTCTATAGGAATAAGACTCTCTCATGGGTGCAGAGGCAACATGTTGACCACACAGGGCAGGCGGGAGGGGAAGTGGCAGCACAACAGACCATGGAGGGCAGCTGAGGGCAGCTGAAAGGGAGGCAGGGGCAACAAACCAACCAGGCCGGACAGGCAAGAGAGGCTGTGGCATTATAAAAGACCATTGAGGGCAGCAGGAAGAGGCAGTACAGTACAACCATACATGCCAACAGACCTGATACAGGCAGGAGACTCCTGATGTTTTTAAGGCCAAAAGGGCTTTATTTTATCTATCTCCTGCTTAAAATCGCCTCTTTTTCCATGCAAGTCAATAGGGAAACTCAATTCACAAGGTTTTTTCTTTTCCCCAAAATCTTCATCTTACCAAGTTCAAAATGTTGGCTAGTAAGGTACATTGGATCACGGAGGGCAGGAGGAACGGGGAAGGGACATGGACTCGGATAAGAGAGGGCAGGAGGGAGATGGGCAGAGTCGACCAAACTGACCTTACAGGGAAGGCGTCAGTGGTTGCATCAGCACAATACATCACACAAGGCAAGCAGGATGGCAGTGCAGCACAGCTGACCATGGAAAGCAATAGGGAGGGGATAGGGCCATGCACATGGACAACAGAGAGCAGAGAGCACAGGGGAAAGAGGAAAGGAAAGGAAGCAGCCCATACCGGACAGACAGGAGGGACAGTTGCAGCATAACAGAGCATGAAGGGCATGAGGGAGGGTGCATGGGCATGGCAACGGACCAGACAAGGCAGGCGGGAGGGGATAGGGGTCTGCACATGAAAAACAGAGGGCAGAGGGGCAAGGGGACAGGCCTGGAGCAGCAAGCTGACCACGGAGGGCAGGCGGGTTAGGCACTGGAAACACAGCACACCATGGAGGGCAACAGTGAGACTATAAAGGCGTACACACAGCCAATGGAGAGAAGGTGGGAAGGGTCAAAGGCAGCAAGCTGACCACAAAGGGCAGGTGGCATAGGCACAGAAAACCATGCATGGCAAGCAGGAAGGTTAGTGGCAGCCATGGTGGGCAAAAGGGAACGGGCATGGACATGTACAAAGGACCAATGAAGACAGAAGGGAGGGGTAGGGTATGGACACAGACAAAAGAGGGCAGGGGAAGGAACTTCTCAACAGACCACGCAGGGCAGGCAGGAGGAGCAGTTGCAGCACAACAGAGCATGGTGGGATGAAGGGAGTGGCAGCAAAATGGACCAGGGAGGGCAGAAGGGAGGGGATGGGGCATGGAACTTGGACATGTAGGGTGGAGGTGGAAGGGACAGGTGGCAGCCATATGACCATGCTGTGCCGGTGGGAGGAGCATTGGCAGCTTAACAGAACACTCAGAGTAGATAGGTGTGTCACAGGTCTATGGAATCTGGTGGGCAGAAAGGAGGGAACAGAGGCATGAAACAGACATCAAAGGGCAGGGGAAAGGAGAGTACGGGCAGCAAGCTAAGCAGGTGGGTAAAAATGGGGCAAATAATTGAGCAACGGAGGGACATCAAGCTAAAATGAGGGCAGTAGTAGCACATCAGACCAGGCAGGGCAGGAGGGAGGGGGCTGATGCATGAACTCCAACAGAGGGTAGGGAGGAGGTGGATGGGGCAGCAAACTAACTCTTTAGGGCAGGCGGAAAGGGCAGTGGCAGAAAAACAGCCACACACTGCTATAATGAGGGAGCAGGGTCATGGACTTGGGCAATGGAATGCAAGGAGGAGGGGGGCAGGAGAAGCAAGCTTGGGTGTGGGCAGCACAATGCAAGGCCAGGCCCTGCATTCAACTCCCCCCATGCATTGTGATGGGCTTCTTACTTAACGTTAAAAAAACGTTAGAAATTCACTGAAAAAAAACAAAGGTTACAGGGACGTTATAGTTAGGAAATAGCATTAAAAAACAGTAGAAATTCACTAAAAAAGCCAATCATTACAGGGACATTATAGTTAGGAAATGGAATTAAAAAAACATAGAAATTCATTGAAAAAAAACAAAGGTTACAGGGACGTTCTAGTTAGGCTCAGATTTCACACGTACAAAACCATTGAAATGCAGCAGTTATAGTTACCTGTGCTAACTATAACTTACGCCCCCGCAATGCACTGCTTATGACCTCAAATATTACATCACTCATGATATGGTCAGTGACATTACTGATGACATCACTGATGAAATCATCAAGTGAATGTAAGTGTTTTCTAAGAGTTTATGAGTGTTAAACATATATACTAATCTACTAGAAAAGTTAGATTAGTATACAGAGTGAAATCTGAGCCTAACTATAACGTCCCTGTAACCTTTGTTTTTTTCAGTGAATTTCTATGTTTTTTTAATGGATTGTGCCTGTATAAGGGCTATTTAAGATTTGTGCTCCTTTCATACTTCCTCAATCCACAGCTGACTGCTCTGTATGCCTCATGTAGTCCAGGAGGCCAGATATAGGCCTACTTGGAATGCTAATCCTAAAACAGAGAAGAACTCTCGAAAGGTCCATGGACAGCAAGTTTTAACGTGATAGGGAGGAGTGGAGGGGTGTGTGTGTGTGTTTCTGTCTCTGTTAGAGGGAACAGAAAATGTATGTGTGATTTTTGTCAGCCAGTAAGGGAGTTGTCATGAGTGGTCTATAGTGTTTCTCAACAACAAAATGTGGGCTTTTTTTATGGCAAGTCTGGCTTTACCCAGCATAACTCCATGACAATGTCGGTATTTTTAGTGAAATTCTGGCTATCCTCTACATTGATATCATGCCACAGTGACTGAGGATCATTTCCCTTGAGCTCCTATCACTTACCTCCGAGTCTATGCGAAAGCAAGACCCAGCCATAGTTGCCTCCTGTGAACCCAGTTCTCCTATTCTGGTGAGAGGGCAGATTCCAGTTCCTATTCTCTCCATCACAGAGAGTCACGAGTGAATACTTTAAGAATTCCTTGATAACCAACTCTGAACAGGCCATTGTGGAAATTCCACTAATGTGCGACATAGTTGAGTCAGGTCTATAAAAGTACCACCCAAACACAGTACAGATGTGTGGCTTCGGCTTCCAGAAAAACAAAAAAGGAACCCACCTTGGCTGCATTGCTGGGATCCCGTTGGGGTAAAAAGTCTCTTTTCATCAGTCTACAGGCCTTCATCTAGACCAGAGTCTTGAGTCGCCTGTGCATGACCCCCGTGCTTCCTGGAAAAGAGAAAAGATCAAGCATAACAAGAAATTCAAGACAGGTCCGTGAAGTGCATGCATTTTACAAAGGGTTTGTGGTCCGTGAAATGCATGCATTCTACAAAGAGTTGATGTTTTGGGACACAATTTACTAAAAACGTAAGCCCACAGTATTGAGACATTGTTAGATGAACATTGAAAGTCAAGAGTCATGTAATGTAATAGGTTAATAGAACTTAAGGAATCTCAAAAGGATTTAAAATTCAATAATGTTATGAAAAGTTCATACTGAACTTTGGTATCGGGTATCTATCCAAACAATCTTCCTGTGCAGCAACAAAAAGGAGGCAAACATAGACTCTTAATTAAAGCAAAGTTTAAGGAATCTTAAAAGCATTAAGGAGTTGTGATAACATGATAGTGGCCACTGACTACATATTGTGGGTTTTTTGGTGACAATCTACAATGCCCAGGTATTATAGTGGTCACTCCCTAATATATTTTGTCAATTTGTGTGACAGTCAAGCTTCCCCTGCCATGATAGGGAACACTCCATGACATAATGTGGTGACTTTCTGGCTACAATGGCTTTAATGATGGTCTTTCCATGATACATTGTGAGCATATTTGGCAACAATTCGCTTTTTTCCTGGGGTTTCCGGAGTGGGGTTTACTGTAACTTAATCTTTGTGTATACTCATTAAATAACCCTCGGACCTTTGCTCGTCAACAAGTAAAAGCGAAAAGGAGCAACCATCTATCTCATATAAACGTTAAAATCATTAAAAAACTTAAGTAAAGTCAATAAAGAAAACTTGTGTGAGTTACAGGGTTTTATTAATCAATTCCTTAAGTTTTCTTTATTTATTGATGTATTAGTCTTTTTCATCAGCATGAGAAATTAATATAATCGAATAATAGATATTTCAATATAAGAAAGAATACAATACTAGTGAAAATTATTGTTAAAATAGTAATAATGCAACAAGCGTGTTCCATAAAGGAAATTCCCTAATCTAAACTGAAATGGAATAGAATAAGGTGTCAATACAGAAACCCAATAAAGAGTTCTGATGAGAAATTAAATGTATAGGCATGAAGCCTTTGCAATTTAATAAGGAAAGGTCATGCTGGAAAGTATTTCAGCTACAAATCAACAGACATCTAATAAAACAGAAAATAGGTTCTCAAGTAATCTCCCGTGAAGAGAGAGATAGTCACAAAAATCCCAGAGATGGATCACCAGAAAATGTAAGTAAAAGAAGCCCTCTCTACTCTAGGAACACGTACTAATATAAACACACAACATTGCAAATGGAAACAAATATTACATTCTTCATTCACAAAATCCAAAAGGATTTCAGTAAATCCTTGGGAGTAGGTAAACTCCCCAGTTTCTCACATCTTCACAATGGACTACAGACACATGTCTTTGAAAAGAGACTTTGTTCACATTTTGCGGTTCAGACAGTTCTTCCCATGAATCATCCTTCCTGTTGCCTCCTCTCCTTCTGGTGAGAACCTCACTATCAGTTGTCTAATGCAAAGCAAATGCCTATTTACTAACATAAAGCTTCTGGAAAATTACTGCATCTGCAGCAAAAGAGAAAAAAACGTATTCTGCTAAACAACAGCTCAACGTGGAAAACAGGCCTTTCAAAGTTAGTGTATTATTTGCAGTTAATATGGCATCGACAGCACATTATTATTTCTTGTATATTTTTATATTGTCTAAGTATGATTAGCTACTACAATTTTTACTCATAATACATGTGTTTTTAGCATAGACTTTTGCAATCTTTGCTTGAGTGCGTTTTTTATTTGGAAAAGGAGAATTCGCGGCAACAACACTCCCCCTCTGATGGTTAAAATAATCATCATAATTTCTCACAAATGGATGTCTTATATGCACACACCCCTCCCCCACTGATGAACGCCCACTCATACCAACATGGCGACTGCATTCAGAGGCGCTGAAGGACGCTCCCTTTAGGGACACCTTGACTGACCAGATAACGGAGTACTTTACCTCTAACCCAGGGATGGTGTCAAGTCGCGGCCTAGAATGGAAGGCTTTTAAAGTTGTGGTGAGGGGGCATTGTCTGGGGCAAACCGTGGGTATCAGACACGACCTGGAATGAGACCTCCAGAAAACAGGGGATGAACTTCATTCTCAGGACAACAGCAAGGTATGAGTCTCGGGATGCTCCACAATTGCTGGGAATGCGTGAGCTCTATAATTGGGCCATGGAACGTCTCTGGTGCCATGACTATAAAAACTATGTGAACTGGGCTCATGAAGAGGAGGGGGAATTGGGGAGGCTTCTGGCATGGTTGGTCTCCCCAGAAAGTAGGGGTGCTCCCGTAACTTGCCTTATGACGGTGGACGGAACAGTTCTCTTCTCACCGAAACATATTGATGAGGCATTTAAGGATTATTATGTCTCCCTCTACCACCTGCCTGAATTTGACCTCCCAACATTTTTGGGCTCCTTTTTGGAGACCCTGCTGCTCTGGGTCCTCCCATCAGAAGAGCAGGAGACAATAGGCTCTCTGGTGATGGATCTGGAAAACAGGAACGCAATTAAGACTATGGGAGCAGATGGACTCCCATTGGAGTTTTACAAGTTGTTCACAAGGGGACTAGCACCAAAGCTGGCAGAGGTGTATGCAGAGGCTTATGAGACAGGAATTCTCCCAGCTACGTCAAGGGAGGCTTTGGTGGTCCCTCTACCCAAGTCCTTCTCGCGTGACGCAAAGTCTCGGACTTTCGACCCCTGTCTATGCTGAATACTGATTTCAAAATCCTTAGCAAGGTATTGGCCTCCCGTTGTTGCCCCACATGCAGGACCTGATCCATGGTGACCAAACTGGTATATACCCACCCATGGTACATCTTATAACCTCTGCAGGCTTTACTCAATCCTATACGTTCATGATCAGCTACCTGACCCCAGCACAGTGATTGTGTCAGTAGACCTGGAAAAGGCTTTTGGCACAGTGCGGTGGGACTTTTTGGAGGCCACCATGCTTCGAATGGGATTGGGCTCTGCCTGGACGCAATGGGTCAAACTCCTGTATACCCACCCAGTGGGAAGGGTTGGAACAGGGAAGACGATCTCTGAGGCTTACGAAATATTCAGGGGAACTAGACAAGGTTGCTCCGCCGCCTCTATTTTTCGCCATAGCTAATGAGCCATTAGTAGAGAGATTTCGAACTGAGGGGGCGCACAGGGGCATTGCACTGGGAGGTTCCGTTCACGTTATTTTATTATAGGCGGATGATCTGCTTATATATCTCCGGGATGGGACAAGAGATGTCCCTCGAGTCCTGCAGCTCCTTGAGGACTTAGGCCAGTGCAAAGGTCTCCAGGTCAACTGAAGCGAGATCTGCATGTTCCCGGTACTCAACGAATCGTGCCGCCACACCTCTTGCCCACCTGACATACCCTGGACTCCAGGCAGCTTTAAATATCTGGATATGCAGGTCTTCCATGAATTGAAGAATCTTCGAGAGGGAAAACTTGGAAAGGCCTTTCGGTTCCTGAGGTCCTGCATCTCCTTTTGGCGCTCCCTGCGGTTGCCCATCATGGCATCTCTAAAATGGTTATGGTGCAGAGACTTCTCTATTTCTTTGTAAATCTGCTGGTGCGAATCCTGGGGTCCTGGTTTATGAGACTCAACTTACTTCTTCGAGAACTGATATGGGATGGCGGATGTCAAAGTGTAGCTCTCACTACACTCTGTCGCCTCCCCTCGAGGGTAGACTGGGGGTACCTGATTTTGAATTGCTCTATCTGGCCACCCAGCTCCAGTGGCTCACGCGATGGCTCGATGGAGCGGGCCTGTCATAATTAGGCCGGGTGTGCGTTGAACCCAACCTGGAGCTGTTATTGGCAAAGTTGCTACGCCTGGCGCTGCAGATCACCCGCCTGGGTACCTTACTGTCTACTGCCTTGGCCTACTGGCGACCCGGGCTGAGCCATGCTGGCACTGTGACCCACTATGCCCCTGAACACCCATTGGTGGGTCTCCCTCACGGTAACCCTCTGACTTTTTTTCACAACAGGACAGTTGGATTCCTGGACAGACTTGGGATTGGTGACTTTGGGTGACTGCTTCCAGGCGGTTGCCTTAGTCCCGTTTGGGAACTTGGTGGAGCAAACTGGGCTGCCACTGGGACAATTTCTTAACTATGAGGCACGTACCCGTGCCGTGCGAGGACTATGGGGGTACTGCTGAAGCGGAGCCACCCACACATGCGGTTCTTCATCTACTCCTGACGATGGGAACGGGCACCCACCTGGTCACGTGGTTTTATAAGGCGCTGATTGGGTTGGTCGGGAAACCTCTGGATGCCCTCTGGGCCCGCAGGATGGCTGACTTGGGTTGTGACTTGCCGGATGCAGAATGGATGATGGTACTGGCCTTTCTGCAGAAGGTCTCCAGTAACTCACTCCTTAAAAACATACAATACAATTACACTCACAGAACTTACCTTAGACGCACATAATTCAAACTCTTTATGGCAGGGACCCTAAGGGATGCCCTCGTTGTGCAACACTGAACCCTAATTTTGCCCATGTGACTTGGAGATGTACTAGTTTCGTTGAGTTTAGGGATGAGGTTATCTTGAGGACCCTGAATAGGTCCCTTGACAACGGCCTGCAGTTTGCCTCCTGGGCCTTTTCCATAGGCCGACCCAGAAGAAGGTAGGTAACAAATCTGTGGACCTGGCACTGGCCAGGCGGCGGGTGGCCATGGCTTGGAAATCGTCTAGGGTAGCTGAGGAATGCACACTACAACGGGAGGAGGCGCGGGTTGTCCGATGCAGATCCATTGCACTACTGTAGACGGAAGTGGTCAACGAGTGAGAGGCGCCTGGGACTGTAGATGATCCGCCAGGAGGGGAGGACGAAGGGTTGACTGAAGAGACAAGTCCCACACACAACAGAGAGCCCGGCCCTGATAAGCAGTAGTGAGCGTAGAAGCTAGAGTTACATACGAGGTGTGCTAAGCGATGTGTTATGTCTCCAACGCCCCCCCCCCACTCCCCGGTACTGATGTGACTAATTATTCTCTCTCCTCCAATGGCTGACTCCCCACCTCGGGGCCTCGATCCCCCCCTCATTTTCTCGAAGGTTGACACGGATAACACACACCACAATGAGACCACAGCACACATGGAGGTAGTTATGCTCTATAAACAATGTATGATGTTTTAGTACTTCTGTTTTATGGCCTATCGTCCTCCTGGCGTAATGGCCATACCCCTATCTCCTGCGGGAGACTTACTGCAACTGAGCACTCTATGAGCCCAACCCAGGGCTGTTGTTACTGTATGTACGCCTAAGAAATCATGCAGACTGGGGCTCCTCTTTCACCGCAAATGTACCAGATCTGTGTATGCTGTCCTACTGTGTTTCTTGAAATGGCAATAAGCAAAAGTGTTAAAAATAAGGAATTTGTTGCAGATAAAATGTGGGTTTATCATTCGTCTCCCAACTTGTGCACAGGGGTTTCCCCATATCCCATGCTTACTACAAATGCTGATTGATTGAGTGACAAGAAGAAGTGGTTGTGTTATCAAGGTACCTAGAAAATATAGTGAGTACATTTTTCATTGTCTTGTTTATAGTCTGTGGTTAGCTTTTCTTGCTTATTTTGTTTGTTTTGTCCTGTGTTTTCTTTTGTGTGGTTTACCTGCCATTGTCTAGTTCTTGTCTTTGTTTTGTCCTTGTGTAATTGTTGCGGTTGAAATGTTAAAAAATAAAAGGGGAAGATGTCTGGCATCTGCTGCTGCAGATGTCTTTACTTTTTATTGTTTTATGATGTATTTACTTAGTGATCTGTCATTGGTTCTTATAATGTTCTGCTATAGAACCTTGTAAAGTTAGGTTTTTAAATCTCAGTCAGTTATCTGGATCTCTTGGGAGGGCAGTGCTGCGTTGATCACGCAAACGCTTAGCCTCACCACTAGCTGCACAGACATTTCAACCTTGACCCATCCTCTCCATTTTCCAAAAGGGATATAAAGAAGAGACTACCTTCCTTCCCCTCATGAGTTTAAACAGTACTTTGCCAGTAACCGAATGAGGCGTAGACCTATAAGCCCAAACCAAATCTCTGATTGCAGCGTGACAGTCTACTCTGGCTGTTATAGCACTCTGAATACACTCCACCAACACCCTGTTGAATCTCTCCACTTTGCCACTGGATTGAGGGTGATATAGTGCTGTGTGCACAAATGTTTCTCCCCACACTTCCTTAAAACT
Source organism: Calotriton arnoldi (assembly GCA_963921515.1). Lineage (NCBI taxonomy): Eukaryota > Metazoa > Chordata > Amphibia > Caudata > Salamandridae > Calotriton > Calotriton arnoldi. The sequence continues at coordinate 1,002,462 of CAWUFW010006668.1, forward strand.
CTGTAACGGTAGAGGAAATATGTTGGACACCATTATCGGTAACAGCGCAGGAATCCCTTTTCTAGCAAATACCTTATGGAAGAAACAAATCACAGCATTAGTATTTAGGTTCTGCCACACCACGCACCTCCACCCCCCTGGAAAAATGATCCACTGTCACAATGAAATAGCTCTTATTAAGAGGTAACATGTGAAATGGTCCCAAAAGATCAACAGCAATCCTTGGCCATACATTACCGGTACATTATCTGGTACAGCAGTAACCAAATATTTATCACTGCAACAGCATTGCACACAATCCCTCACCAATCTTTCTACTTCCACATCAACTCCAGGCCACCAGAAATCTTTTCTTACCCTACGTTTGGTGGCACTCATGCCTAGATGGCCCACATGAGCAGTCTCCAAAATCCTTTGTTGGAAAAAATCTGGTGGTATCAATTTATCCCCTCTTACCAGCAAACCTCCTTCAAAAGATAACTCATCAGCAAAAATACATCCAGAGATCTCTCCTTTGGCCATCCACCTTTCACAAAACTCATGACATGACTTAGCACAAAATCCATCTTCAATCAATTGCACCACAACAATATCTCATAACAAATTACCAAACTTCAACTTTGGCAATGATGCATTCCTCAATCTCTTCCTTTACACTCACATCACATGAATCACTTTCAGCGGGTATCTTGAAAAAGATGTTGTTCACAAGATGTGCCACAATTATTGTACCACTTTTTGGCCTTCCCCACAATCTTGCAAAAGATGTTCTTGACAGAGCTTACCAGCCTCCTCACAGAACTGATATGGGCGAATAAACGAAAAAAGAATGGCCATTACAAAGATGATTAGGCCTTTAAATGAGGGGTACTACTACTACAACATGAAAAGCTTGAAAAACTACACCATAGCTGTCCATGTGGACTGGTATTTCTGAAATAGATAAGTTGATAGACTGAGAGATGGGGAGATTTATGCACTGGATTGTGGTGTTTACCTGAGTTTAAGGTGCTAGTCAATACTTATGACAAAACACCTAGGCTTGGTTTCAAACTGTGGGCTGCCACTCCCAGGGGGACTCAGTGCACATCTTTGAGAGTCCTAGTGATGATGGAATTCCAGCGGGGGAGTTTATGGCTTAATGCTGCACTAGTCCTAGGTGTGAGGTGAATATGGGGGGTGTAGCACATCTAGCCACATCTGTGGTACTCACCAGAATAGTCCCTTTAGAGAGCCGTAGACATGCTGTGATCATTCTTTTTGTTGTTGTTGTAAATTACCTTATTGAGATTTGTTCAGTATAGACATTAGTACTGTACAACAAAGCATGAGTAGAAGAGTGCTTACATTTAGGATACCTTGACAGGGTATGCATGTGCCCCGCCCCCCCCCCACGGCCCAAGGAATTAGACACACTCCTTGCTGGCATTGTGCGACATGCCTCTGACTCTCTCTCATGCCAGCTCCACCAAGCAGTCGATTTTATATCCTTTTGAAATGCATAAAGTACAACAGGTATCAACATTAACATGTAGAAACGGTGAAACACTAAGCATCTGTAGTGGACAAACATTCATGAGTATACGGTCTCAGGGCCCCCGTGGTAGCACCCCCGAGGAGGGAGTGTACAGGCCTGAATCCACGTGTGAATCATACATATGTATTGTATTAATGGTTACTTCTGCTCAGTGCGGAGGCGACCAAGCGGCAGCTCTGATCATTCTACACGCGACAATGGTATCTGACTTTTACATTGTGATACCTTCAGTAAAGGTGCAATGGGAACAATGTAGAGGGAGAGAGTTCACAGATGCCGAGTGGGTTGGTGTACTGGGTTACCCGAGGGATGTCACAAGAAACCCCTGGTTTAAATTCACTCAGATAAACTATTTCCATCCGTATCTATCCCCTCAGAAGATTGCTAGAATGTTTCCTGTAGCCCCTGACCTCTGGCCAGATGTCCACAGATACAGGCTGACTTTTTCCATATGGAGTGGGGTTGCTCACAGTCTCAGAGGTACTAATCCTTGATTGTAGGACATACTGCAGAGATTGTGGGAAAGACATTACAGCTGGATCCCTTGGTTTGTTTACTGGGACAGATGCAGTGCTGCAAAGCCCTTAAAATTGTGTGCCAATTTATAGACCTAGTGATAGTATTTGCCAAGAGGAATATAGATATGTGGGTCAATACAAGCACTATGCCAGAATGTAGGTAATGGCTAAAGGATGTACGGAAGTGGACTGTGGTGGAAATGAGCACTCTGGCCAGGGAGTGGTTCGGTGAACATCTGGGAGGGTTTTATATTGCTCATTGAAGCAACGTCAGATAGTCTTCCACCATAGTGTGAAGTGATAAAAAAGAAGAGTATCCAGACCCAATGGAAATGTTTGAAGCCTGTGACTTAGGTGACTAGATATAAGGGGATGGATCGCTGATTGGCCTCTTACGTTAAATGTATGTAGCCCCTTGAGTAAACATGTCTTACAATTTAATGCGGGCACCAGTCTGCAGATTGAATACAGGAATATCTCTTTGGACAATGTATCTGGTATTACCTAAGGCTGTTATTTCTTTTCGGTCATTGCTGCTCTGGATAAGGGGTGGCGTTTACATGGTTATTTATGAATCTGTCATTTAATATGCTCACTGAGTTTAACTGCCCTATTGCTTTTGAGTTGTAAAGATGTGCATTTGTGGAACTGAAGTAAGACTTGCAAAATTAAATGTTTTGCACATATAAGCAAATTAAAATCAATAAAAAGCAATTTTTAAAAAGTGGCCTATCCGGGCTCTTCACCGGACATAGCCTTTGGGCAGAGTTATGACTCTCATAGTGGAGTAGTCTCAATCCTGAACCATCCCCTCAGAGCCCCAAAGAAGTGTGAGGTGTCTGCACCTGGCTGCCTTCAGTCTAAATAAAGGTACAATCAAGCAAAGTCAAAGGGACAGGCCTCACCAAAAGGTATTTTACAAAAAGAGACTGAGGCAATATGATGCACAACTATCACCATACGGGTTTGTAGGCACAAGGCAATGGTCTACGAACCTGGCAAACCAGTCTCCTTAGTCTCCTGCACAGGAGAGAAACTCCATAAATTCTAACAGAGTAAGTGATTCAGCACCCACGAATTTCTGTAAATAGTTCAAAAGTCCATTAAATACAGTTATTTGATTGGATCACATTTCAATAACATAATGCATCTTGATTTTCTTAAAAAAATTAAAAAAAATCTTTATTTATAATGTTCTCTTTTTTATAGAACAGTCTTCCTTGACATAGCAAATTTCTTTTGTCCCAAACTGGGACTTCTTCAGGGCTACAAAACAAGGCAATATATACAAAATTAAAAACACTTTACAAAATCTTTTGACATTTTGCACAAAACGCCATAAACGTACATATACAACAACTAGCACAGAAATATTTTCTTCTTTATTCATATACATCATTAAATATTAATGGGACTAATTAAGATCGAAACCCAGTTCAGTTCCTACTACATTAAGTGACAATTACTGTGCACCATGCAATTTTTTTAAGCCTTTTTGTCAATCATCTTCCTTTTTTAATGAGGCTATTAATCTTTAGTATGAACCGACATTAAATTGTGTGTAAGGTGATTACTGCTCTAATTGAGATATCCCTTTCAATTCATGACCTATATAGGTGTATAGATAATCAATTCCTCCATATGTTACTTATATTAAGAATTATTAGAGAACAGTATAATCATACATTAGACCAGGTTTTTACTCTATACGTTACAGCTGACATGTACCTTAGAGTTGGAGTGTCTTCTGTGTACCATGATGGCCATAAGAATCATCCTTAAATCAGAGTGTACAGAAACTGGAAATATGTAGTATTATTGCACCATATATCGGAGTGTGGGAGTTCACCATTGTTGGTAAAAGAAATCTCGCTGAATTCTGTAAAAAGATTTTTACAATACAATATCAGAAGTTTTTTAGGGGGAGGCACCATGAGAGAGCTGAGATCATCGGTGACATAAGAACCTTTCCAAACAGTACATAGGAATATACCTTGTCTTGGTATCTCCTCTTTATATGGCAGTGGTGGATTATGAATGTCAGCAAAAATGGATAAGCCGCAAAGTTTGAAGAGCTCTAGGTCCTTCCTTGTCGGCCTTGTGCGTGCATATCATTCATCCCATATGGGGCGGGACCTACGGTGGTCCTGAAACCTATAAAAAAAGAAACTGTAGTGGTCTGTTCTTCATGCTTAGCTTATCGGAATGCTCACGTCATGAGGTTCTGGCCGTGAGTATTCCACAAGAGAATATAGAATCTTTGTTTTAAAAATGTACGGTTCAGTTACTGCCTGTTGATTGCCTCTGCCGGCTGCTGCGCAGCACCTGAATAACAATAAAGCTAATCTTCTACCAATGCGCTTTGCCTTGCATCCAATTTACTACATAATTGATGGCGACGATCTTTAGGTGACTGCTGAACCCACGGCTGTCTACTGTGACCTCCATCCTGCTGTCCTGTCCTCCGACGGTGCGAGGAACCTCTTTGGAATCGACGACAGGTGAAGAAAAATCTGTGAGAGACATCTGCTTACTCGTTAAGGACTGCGAGGTACTGTCAAAAGTTTCTTTAGTATCGCGGCACCGCCATAGCGAGCGTTTGAGCGACGCACTCGTGACGTCATTCACTCAAGCTCTACACTGCAGTCTGCGTGCTAGTTGTTTTACGCACGCAAGCGTAGGCGCCATTTTGAAAGTACTGTTTGCTATACGTCTTCGCAATAGGCTACGTGGCAGCTATTTTACATGTCGTGAACCGGACGACGTACACGTAGCGGCCATTTTAAGAGTGGCGGAAGAAAAACTTTCAACAAACTTGTTTGTTCCACGGGGACGACAAGCCACGACGTTTCACGAAACTGCCATTTTGAGAGTGGCGGAAGGGATCTCTTTCAACAAACTTGTTTGTTCCACGGGAACAAGAGCCAAGTTGTTTTTAGTTACGAGCATTTCCCCTTTCAAGCACTATGCACAGACGGTGACACGCACACCTGGCGTGTCAACGTAAACAATTTTCGCTTTTATTTTTTTTCCATCGGTGACACGCACACTAAGCGGGTCACTCAAGGTTAAACAGCTGTTCTTTCGCATTAGTCATACACTGTTTATCCGGTGACACGCACATCAGGCGCATCAACGAAACGCTTTTTGTCTGTTTAAAACATATACACACGTGCATGCAATCTTCCCGGTGACATGCACACCAGACGAGTTGAAGAATTGCAATGAGGACAGTCTCCTCTCTGATTGAAACTCGCACCTGGAACAGCGGTAACACGCACACCAAGCGTGTCGACAAGGTGTTACTGCATGTTTCCTCTTCAACGGTGATGCACACACCATGGGTGTCAACTAGCCATGTTTAGTATATAAGAGCTTTGTCGTTAACTACAGTTTACATTGTTTAAATTTTTTTTTTCTTTTTTTTTCTTCCTTGGAGCCTGGCTAACCCTAGTTCAGCTCGTAACAATGCAATCTGTATCTCCACCTCCACCTTGTCTCGAACTACCAGGTAGTCCGCCCATCTCATGGAAGAATTAGTATGACGCTTTCGTCACCTATCTGGGAGCCATTGGTGCATCACGTTACAGGGCTGAAAGGAAGAAATATCTCCTCCTTCATTCTTTGGGTTTCAAAGGGAGGTCTGTTTACAAACATTTGCCTGCTTTGGTGCGTGCGCAAGATGAAGAGGACATAGATGAATTTGCTGAGGCTGTTAAGAAGTTAGAGTTACGTTTTGACGTCCAACCTAGCTTAGTTGTTATTAGACACAAGTTCTTCAAATGCGAACAAAGACTTGGAGAGGATGTGGATGCCTTTATCTCTGCTCTGCGGAAGCTGAGTGCAGACTGTCAATTTGAAGCATTTATGGAGCAATTAATTAGAGATCAGTATATTTGTAAATGTTCAGATAAGAACATTCAGCAAAAATTGCTGTCTATGGGCAACCCTTCCCTTGAAGAAACCATCCGTACTGCGAAAAGTATTGAACTATCTAAAGCTTCTGTCAAGGAATTAGACGAGAAGGCCACAACGAATGAAACTGTGACTGTGGTTAGATCTAGGGATGTTAAGAACACTGTGGCGCCACGTCCTGATAACAAATTTTTCAAACAAACTAATGTTTGTTACCGTTGTGGGAACCTTTCTCACTTCAAATCTGGACGACCTTGTCCAGCTAAAAATGTTGTGTGCAGAGTTTGTGGAAAGTTAGGGCATTTCGCAAAAGTTTGCCAAAATGGTAAGCGTGAGAGTTCTTCCACCCTCGATGGAAAACAAGTTTCTCCCTCTTCTTCCTCTGTTGCGAATGCATCTGTGGTGGAGTGTTCTGGCGACAACTACAATAACATTCAGGATGACCTGAGCGACATGGTCGTTGTCGTTGGAGAGGAGAATGCTTCTGAGGGTGACATTTCTGAATGTGTGGATCCCTACGTTGATATTGACATTGGAGGAAAGAGTGTGTGTTTGTTAGTCGACTCTGGGGCAAGGATAACTATGATAACCCAAGAATTGTTTAGTGAGGTTTGGGGCTCTCGTTCTTTGAAGCCTCCGGATAGGTCCCCAGTTTCATACGAAGGAAGGAAGATTGAACTAGCTGGTTATTTCGAAGACATCCTTGAATTCAGGGGTAGGAGAATACATGGGAAGGTGTATGTAGCGATTAAAGGCTTGTCCATTCTTGGATGGAATCATCAGGGATTGTTCAAAATGGTGCTCAGACCTGGTACCAAGGATCAGGTTTCTATCGTTCGTTCTGATGACTTCAGTGACAATTTGTTAGAACACCATCCCTCTGTTTTTGGTGGGGGTCTTGGTCAGGTAAAGGGATTCACTCATGTCATCAGGGTTAAGGACGATGCTATACCTATCAAGCACAGGCTTAGAAATGTTCCTTTCAGTGTTAGGGACCAATTGGAACAGGAACTTAATGGTTTGTGTCAGAAAGGGATTATAGAGCCTATCGAATCGTCTCTTTGGCTTTCTCCCTTGGTTGTTGCAAAGAAGAAAAATGGCGAACTTCGCGTTTGCGTTGACTTGCGCAGCCTCAATAAGAACATTTGTATAGATTCACATCCCCTCCCAAAGATCTCTGACATGCTGTCTATGATCAGTGGTTCCAAGTGGTTCAGCAAGCTGGATTTGGCGTCAGCTTACCACCAGGTGGTTTTGGATCCCGCCTCTAGGCACCTCACTGCGTTTATATCACCTATTGGTTCTTTCCAATACTGCCGTATGCCATTTGGATTGGCCTCTGCGGCGGCGGTGTTTCAGAGAATTATGTCTTCCATGCTTAAGGGTATAAAAGGTGTTGTTGTCTTCCAAGATGACGTCTTGATTTATGGTGAGCCAAGTGAATCTCATGATGAGACCCTGTACCATGTTCTAGACGTCTTGCAAGAAAGTGGTGTTGTCTTAAAAAAAGAAAAGTGTGTATTTAAGGTACAGAAGGTGGAATATTTAGGGCATGTACTTTCAGAGCATGGTGTGGAACCCAGGCTTGGTCTTGTCAAAGCTATTGTTGACAGTCCTGCTCCCAAGGACAAAGTTGGGCTGAAATCTTTCGTTGGACTCTGAGTTCTACTCACGGTTTGTGCCTGATTACGCTGCGAGAGTTCAACCCCTCACCAACATGTTCAAGAAGAGTGTCTCCTTTGTTTGGGATGACCGTTGTCAGGAGGTATTTGAATGGGTCAAAGTCCAATTGGTCAGTCCCAAGATTCTCAGACCTTTTGACCCCAATGCTATGTGCACCATCACTGTAGATGCTAGTGGCCTCGGTTTAGGTGCCATTCTCACCCAGTGTATCAACGGGACAGAGCACACATTCGGTAATGCCTCCAGGGTGTTGCGGGGTACAGAATTGAACTTTGCTGTGATCGAAAGGGAACTTTTAGCGTGTTGGTGGGCTGTCAGGAAGTTCAATCCCTATATTTGGGGCAAACATTTCCAATTACGCACAGATCACAGTCCCCTTGTTTCCATCCTCTCAGGGGATAAACTCAAAGAACACACCCCAAGGATTGCTCGTTTGTCCACCAAGTTGCTGCAGTACGATTTTGAAGTTTCATATATTCCTGGAAACAAAAATGGAAGGGCCGATTACTTTTCCAGGTTTCCCGTTGAGGAAGATGGTGATGTTGACGATGATGATGAAGATGACTGTTTTGTCGCCAGTCTGGTCTTGAATGACATGTGTGCTGTGAGTGAAGGGGAATGGAGAGACGAACTCTCTAAAGATGCTTTGCTCCGCCAGGTTGTTAACTGTCAAGAATGGCTGGCCAAGAGAGAAAAATGCGCCTTACCCTTTACAGACTTTTGTGAAAGTCTCGATGGAGCTTTCTGTGGAGGATGGTTTGTTGTTGCGTGGTGCTTGTTGGTTCCCCCAGGTGTGCTGAGAGCAAGATTGGTCAAGGGTTCTCATGAAGGGCATTTGGGCAAAACGCTCACCAAAAGGAGGTTGCGTGAATATTTTTGGTGGCCTCAGATGGACAAGGATGTTGACTTATTCGTGGGTGAGTGTGTGGTGTGTTCCAATGCTGAGAAAAGTTTCAATCTGAGAACTCCCCCTCTTCAACCCATTGACTTGCCAGCTAGGCCTTGGGAGAAGATTGGCATTGACCTGGTTGGTCCTTTCAATGTGCTCCCGGGCTTCTTCAAGGTTTGTGATTGTGGCCATTGATTATTATTCAAAATGGCCGGAAGTACGTTTCGTTGGTGAACCCAACTCAAAAAATGTGATTGATTTTCTTAAAGATCTTTTTCTGCGTGAGGGCTTTCCCTCCACTATCGTAAGTGATAATGGTGTACAGTTTGTCAGTCAAGAGTTTGAATGTTTTTTGCGGCAAGAGGGAATATCTCATTCCAGAAGTTCGCTCTATCACCCACAAATGAATGGTCTGGTCGAGCGACTGAATAGGGTACTTAACAACTGTGTGCAGTGGGCGTTGGCTGGGAAGTGCAATGTTCAGAATGCTGTTAGGTCCATGTTATGGTTCTATCGCACCACACCCCACTCGTCTACCAAAGTGTCTCCCTATGAACTTTTGCGAGGCAGAAAACCGTGTTCCAAGGTGTGTCCTGGATGGACGTCAAAGTGGGTGAAGATGGACTCTGTAATTGATGTGGATGGTCTGGTAAGGGACAATGTTTCTCAAGCCCAGTCTCGTCAAAAATCTTATTTCGATGCAAGGAAAAGATCCGTTCCTCTCTCCTTTGTTGTTGGCGATGTAGTACGTGTGAAGATCCCCGTACACAGCAAGAAGGGAAAGTTGAAATTCTCTAATCCCTTGGTTGTGGATAAAGTTTGTGGTAATGCTGTCAAAGTGAATAACAAACATTGGTGGAATGTGTCCAGGGTTGTAAAACTTCCTGGGAATTGTAATAGTGAAAATTTGCATTGTGGACCGTCTGATGAAGCTAAGGCTTTGCCTCCCAATGTCTCTCCACCGGTCTGCTTACGCAGGAGCAACAGACAACGTGTTGTTCCTGCCAAATACCGTTAGTTTTTAGTTTCTTTTTCTTGCTCTTTTCTTCTCTTCTTTTGCTTTGCCTTACCTTTCTCTTTTTCCCTTCTTGTTCCCTTCTATCTTCTTTTCTGTTTGTTTATGAGGAGGAGGATAATGTAGTGGTCTGTTCTTCATGCTTAGCTTGTTGGAATGCTCACGTCATGAGGTTCTGGCCGTGAGTATTCCACAAGAGAATATAGAATCTTTGTTTTAAAAATGTACGGTTCAGTTACTGCCTGATGATTGCCTCTGCCGGCTGCTGCGCAGCACCTGAATAACAATAAAGCTAATCTTCTACCAACGCGCTTCGCTTTGCATCCAATTTACTACAGAAACACAGATGCATGTTTTAAGATAAAGTGAATGTTATGTAAGATGCACTCTAAAACCTATAAGAATTTTAAATCAACAGTCCCAAACGCGTGTGCATGCTTGAGATCACAAGTGCAACGTTAAAAATATAACTGGCACTGTGAACACATGATGAAATGAAGTAAGTTCAAAACTTCAGTGAGCTCAATATTGTGTTAGATAAGTTTCAACATTTCTACATGCACGTGCACGCTTGTATAAGGGCTCACAAGCACAGCACTGAGAGTATGAATGGTACTATGACGACATAATAAAAAAAAGAGTGTGCCAGAATACAAGGCGATCCATGTTATATAAGATGAATTTCTAAATTCAAAAGTGCAACATTAAAAATATACCTTACATTGTGAAAGCATAATAATTTAAACAAAGTGGCAAACCGTAGAGCGCTAGATAATATTAAGGCAATTCTGGCCTTTCAGTGGAGTGTAATGGAGACATCCACTTCAATTCCAGGCATTGTTAGATTTATGATATGTATGCACACTTCTATAAATGACACCTCAACAGTTAAGTGTGTCTGTTGACTTAAAGTACGTATGTATAATAGAGTGTGAACTCCCAAAACATAAATATAAAGTGAACATCCTGACACCGTCAAACAGAGTTTAATTGCAGCCGCCATATTCTAAATGATTAAATTTGTGTGGCATATTAGGATTCCATAACAACACGCAAAGTAATGGGAACACTGGAATATGTGACGGAAGCCAAATGTATTTTTTTTATCTGTTTATTGGTATGAACATCAATGCAAAACAGCAAAAGGAAAAAGTGCCTCACACTGCAAACATTGATAGTAATAAATAGAGACAATGATCTCTTATCCCGCATTCTTCTACGTGCTCCCTGTCTCATCCTCCTCCGCCTGTCCCAAAAATCCCGATAAGTCAGATTGGTCAACAGGTAATAAATCAATGCCTATTCCCTTAATATCTGAACAGGGGTTACCTCTATACTCGTTCCATCTTCCGTATATCTTTGTCCATTTTTGGGGGCACCCACTCCCTTCATACACCACCTTTTCAGCCAACATGCACCAATCCATGTCATTTTTCCATTCACTCAATTGTGGCGGAAACTCTGCCCCCCAGAATCGTGCAATATTGCGTTTAGCCACCATCAGCCCCAGGGTGACCCAGATACAGTCCATACATGTCAGATCACATGTCCCAGCTATTGAGGAGGCTCCATTTGGAATCAGGCTCCATACTCCCTCCACCAACAATATTCATACAATTAACTACCGCTGTCCAATAGTACTGCAGTACGGGGCAACTTCATATAGTATGAAAAAATTTGCCTAGCTGACCACAGTGTCTACGACATTGCTCATCAATGGTTCTGCCTATCTTCACCAAGATGGTGCTTGAGAAGTATGCCCTATGTAGAATCTTAAGCTGCACTAAACAGAATCTGGACCTTACGGCCACTTCCCTGGGGGGGGGGGGAAGTCATAGCCTCCAGCCATTCATCATCCTCAAGACTTTCAAGGTCTCGCTCCCGCTGCTCTCTCAAGTGACCAGAGTGTCGGGAAGGATATTAATACTTTTTTGATAACTGAGAGAGATTGCCCTTCGGGGCATGTAGGTTTCAAGCAGTCCATCTTCCAGCAGGGAAGACTACGGGAGTATCTCACCCACTGGCAGTGCCATTGGGATTGCATGTCATATTTGTAGGTAGTGGTAAGCCTCGGTGGGTGTTAGCTGGTATTCGCTCTGCAAAGGGAATAACACCCCTGTACCCAAAGGTCCCCCAACCCGACAGGCCAATGAGATCCCACTTTGCAAAGCCTGGTTGTGTACTGAGAGTACCTAAGCTAGCCGTGTCCCAGAGACGGGTCACCTGAATTATCTTGTCTTTCCATCCAAGTGCCCAGAGAGTTGTGTTCAGGACTTTCAATGTCACTGCTGTTGGACCCACAAACACTGCAGGGCACTTTCCACCATATAAGGCTATTTGATAACCCCTGGGTGCATTACAAATCTATCCATTTGATATGCAGGCTCAGTCAGTGCATCCAATAATGAACCACCGTCAGCTGTGTCACCTAGTAGTATCCCCGAATGTCAGGGAGGGCAATGCTGCCATTGTACAAACATCTAGTCAGGTTTCAGAGGGAGAGAAATGTCTCACCTCACTCTCAATTGTCTTAACATAGTAATCTGGGACTGGATATGGAGTATTTTGTAACTCATATAAAAAACGAGGCAATGCCATAAGTTTGAATAGGGCCGCCCTGCCAATCAGCGAGAGGAGCAGAGTCTGCCAGTGTTGCACATCCTGTCTAAGCTGTGCATGCGGCGGGTCTAAGTTATTGGCATAGTATATGTTGGTGTTTGCCTATATTTCCAAATACTGAAAACCCTCCTAAACCACCCTGGCCTCACAGCCATGGGTCAATCGTGGCACGTCTCCATGGAGAATATATATTGGGGACTTCTTCCAGTTAAAAGTGTATCCTGAGTAGGTGCCAAATTGAGTGAGTATATGCATGAGTCTGTCAAGTGTGCTTGTGGGATCGGAGACATAGAGCAAGATGTCATCCATGTAAAGCGAGATCCTGTCCTCCTAGTCATCGTTCTATTGAAGTCTCCGAACTAAAGGGTCCTGTCTGATCCAGGCTGTCAGCGGCTCCAGAATAAGAGCAAGATAAGGGGCAAAAGGGGACAACCCTGACTAGTGCCCCGATGGAGTTGAAATACAGAGGACACACCTATGTTAACTGTACCCTGAGCTAAGGGCTCCGTATAGAGGAGTCTAATCCACTCAGATAGCGCGGACGGAAGCCCATCCTATGCAGCACTTCAAACATATATGGCCATTCAAGAGTATCAAAAGCCATTCTGGCATCGAGGGAAAGCACCAGGGCATCCTCTTGCATGGAAGCGGCCTGTCCCAGAACCCTGTAAAGGCATCGCAGGTTGCGAGCGGTGTTCCTTCCCGGCATGAAGCCGGATTGGTCAGGGTGGACTAGAGTCACGATCATCTGCACCAGACGGGTGGCCAGAATTTTAGCCAATATTTTCAATTCCGCATTTAACAAAGAGATTGGCCTATAGGAGGCACAGTCGTTGGGTGGTTTACCCTCCTTGGTTATAAGCACAATATTGGCCAGCCATTGGTCTTTGGGAGGAGTCCCAAATTGCGTCTGTCCCGGAACATTCTAAGCAGGTACGGGGCGATCTTTGCTGCTGCGAGCTTGTAGAGTTCGACTGGGATCCTGTAGGGTCCCACCACCTTCCCTGAGTTCAACTCCCGTATTGCCCTAACTATTTCCTCCTCAGTAAGGTCTTCTTCAAGTAGTGCCCTATCATTACTTGAGAGCCTCGGAAGCTGTATATCTGCCAGTGACTCGCCGAAATCACCCGCCGTAGTGGTAGCAGCTGGGGAGTACAATTGGGTGTAATAAGTGGAGAATACCAGTGCCACTGCCTGTCTCCCCTTCACTCACTCACCTGTATCGGTCTGCACTTCTAGCACCCAGGGGCGTCCCCTTTCATATTTGTCTAGCCAAGCATGGAGTTTCCCGGCTCTATCCTCGACTTCATAAAGGCGGTGTTGGGTTGCCCGATGACTGGTTTTGGCCGCATTGAACACTATGTCTCTATATTCTCTTTATTTTAGGCTAACTATGTGCTGAACTCCCTGTTCCACTAGGGTAGTGAGTTTGGACTCTAGTTCTTCAATTTCATGCTCTAGCGTCTCCAATTCCCCCCTCGTATCTTTCATATGCCTTAAAATCAACAAGAGGCCCTGTCCCTTTATCACAGTTTTATTTGATTCCCAGAGGGTCTGTGCAGAATCCACCGAACCCTCATTTTCAGTAAAATAATTCTCTGTGGCTTCACGATGACCCTCTTTATACGGGGTATCTTAAATTACCAAGAGTTGAGCGCTATACCCTGGCGATTTCGCCGGTCACGGAGACCGTACACCCCCCATATTGAAGAGTGATCTGAAATTCCTCCAGGTTAATGTCGGATCTCATTGAAGTGGGGAGTGAAGTTTGCAAGTGTAAGAACATAGTCAATGCGAAATAGACTACGATGTGCCCCAGAATGGTATGTATATTGTTGCAAGGTCGGATTATGGGAGCGCCACATATCCATGAGTGCAAGAGCAGACAAAAAGTCAGCCAGGTAGTGGCAGGGGTCCCTGTCAAACTTGGGGGCAAGCAATCCGTTGCCTCATTGAGTGCAATATTGAAGTCACTACCCAACAGTGGTAGTGTTTTGCACATTAAAATACCTCCCCGACTCCCCGGAACCAGTGGTGTAACCCGAGTGGGCAATCATTTTGTATTCCCATCGATTCAAAGCCTGACATGTGTTCTCTTTGAGCTAGGTCCCCTGCAGCAAGACTATCTTCGGAGATTGTTTCTTAATTTACTGTAGAACAACCCTGCGCTTTATTTTATCCCCCAGTCCATTCACATTCCAAGAAAGCATTTTAATGGCTGAAGCGATCTCTGAATTGGCCATGTTAATCTTGGGAGTGGAATTATGCATCTAAAGAACTAGCTCTAAGTGGTTGACAATGTTTGGGGAGGTTTCTCTCTTTGGGGAGAGGATCATCCGTTGTCTGCAGTGAAAAATAAGAAGATTGGCGCATCAGAACTGGAACATAAACAACTAAAACCCCAAATAGAACCCCCCTCCCTGCCTCCCTGCATGGCGAACCTTGAACTGCCCGCCCCCCCCCAACTCTGCAGAGTGCCTGTCACCCCATAACATTATATTAACATTGGGTGACTGTGACCAACATCAGGTGGGCACCCACTCACCTCTCCTCAAAGAAAGGAGACATTTTACTAGAGTAGCTTTTCATTTCTCAGTCATCACTCCGTCTCCACAACGTTCACATATCTTCATATAAATATATATAAACTGCAACTCGTTCTTACTAAAAGAAAAGCATTAGTGAACAAACGTATACAAATATCATGATTACATAGCATGTGCTCTTCGTATGTACTTTTCTTTGCTAGGTTAGATTACATCTTCACAAATACATAAGGCCATAATATACATATGCGGCCTAATCAATAATAATGAGTTTAGAGCCAATTATGCTGCTGTAGAAGTATCAGAACCATCTCATTATTCTTAATTGGTTTGTTAATACATATTGTATTTCCAAATTTAGATGTTATACCTGTCCTACAATTATAGGAACACCATGGATCCTAAAATGAAGTGTCAGTTGTTCCATCTGTCATAGGAAATAATGAAACTATTTGTTGGTGTTTAACCCCACTGATACTGCCCTAAGATGGCATATCCACTTGGCTTCAAACTGCCTCAGTATCAATTCCCTGTGGCCATCCCTTTCATAATCTGTTCAATAGAATTGAACCAGATCTGTGTATTGGTGGGATGCTTCTGATGAATATAGGTTGCTAACGGGCATCTTTCATCATGGTGTTTGATCGCCCTAACATGTTCTTGTATACGAATCTTCAGAAACCTGACACTGCTGCCTATGTAGATCTCACCACATGCACACCCTATGACATAGACTGTGAATGTTGTGTTACAATTTATGAACGAGCTGATAATATGTTCAGTCATGATATTATAGCAGAATCATGTGCAATCTCTGCAATGTAAAGGATGTTCCGTCGCAGGGCAATGTTGTGGAGTATGCAGCAGGCCATGGAGATCTTACACACCTTCCTTGGTGAGTAGAGAAGGGCTCCCCCAGTCCGGTTTAGACATCTGAATCTGGCTTTCAGGAGCCCAAAAGCCCACTCCACTGGCTGCTGTGTCCTTCCATGGGTCTTATTGAAGCAGACTTCCCCAGGCTTTGTAGGATTCCTCAACGGGCCAACAACCATGGCTGGTTGGGATATGCTGAGTCTCCTAGATGGAAGATAGACAGAGAGACAGAAGGGCAACATTTAGTTACCCACTTTTAGATCATGCTACTTGACATTTCCCACACAAAGTTAGGACAGATCACCCTTACCTACAAGCCAGGCCCTCTCTGGTAGTAGTTGTGACATCAACTAGGGTATCCTGCTGTTCCGCACTACATAGGCATCATGAGCCGATCTTCGGAACCGGGCACAGACGTTTAAGAGGTACAAATCTGCTAGGCAGACAGCTTGCACGTTGATAGAATGGTAGTGTTTCCTTTTCCGGTAGACTTGCTCCCTGTTGTTTGGTGGTACTAAGCCAATGTGGGTGCCATCGATAGAACACATCACATGTGGGATGTGTCCAAATCAATAGAAATCCACCTTCTCAGTGGCTAAATCCTCACGTCTGGGGAATTGGATGTAGTTACCCACGTGTCTCAACATTGCTGTAAGCACCTCTGTGAGGACCTGACTGAACATCAGTTGTGACATTCCATCAGAAATAGCAACAGTGAATTGAAATGAGCCTGTGGCCAAAAAATGTAAAACTGACATGAGTTTCACTAGTGGGGTACTGATGTAGAATTATTTATGCGAGGTAGGAGGTCAGGATCCAACTGATGACATAGATCCAAGATTGTTTGCCTATTTAAACAAAATTTGGTGATGATGTGACATTCTTCTATGGTGGTCTGGAAATGGGTGGTACACAGGTGACTTGCGTCTCTTCCCTCTCCCAGGGTACCTATGTAAGGAGCAAGACAAAAGATTTATTGTGGTCACAATGCGTGAAGATTTGTGAAAAGAAACGCAAAAGTTATGTATCTGAACATAAATGCTTCACGAAGCAGTACACATATCACAAATTCATTGTATAATTGTTGAACATCCACCTGCCATCCCAAAAGTGGCATTCACAGGTCTGAAACTGAACTGGGCACATTACAAACTGTGAAATTTTTTTTATTTCCACTGTTGTGAAGCTAGCAGCACATGCAATGTGAAAATACAGCCAACCGCAATGTACAGTGCGCAGCGCACATTTGGCCTATGTCCAGTTTTCCCAACAGCTAACATGGCAGCTGCCTGACCTTGCTAATAGGACATGTCAAATGTTGGCCGCCAGCGGTAGTCGACTGCGTGGTAGGTGGTCACATGCACGTCGGTCACAGCCATTGGCTAACGTTGGGGACAGTGGTGGTCGCTGCTCAATGGCTGTGTGTGCTTACGCTGATGACTGCAAACGTGGCGTAAATGTACGCGGCGGCTGGAAAATAGCTCACTTGTGAGTGTAGGTCATGACCAGGGTAGAGGTTAGTCATCAGATGACCACAAAAGTGTGTATCCATGCTCTCGTTGGGCTTAGCATGTGACATAGACACATGTAATATGATGACTCTTGATGAAGGCTTGTGCTAGATGTCAACTTGATGTGTATTGAACTGACATTCACCTCAAACTTCCAGTTAAAATCTTTTTCTACATCTATTGCATCCATACAGTTCAACGCTCATCAGTAGAAGGCCATTTGGAGAACCATTGGCCGAAAGGTGCGACCGCAGGGGTCTACAACCGGCGTAGTGCCCACTGCCGGAAGAGGTGGAAGGACTTGCGCCGCTGGACCCGCAAGATCACAGAGGTCCAGCTGGGGATGTCCTCCCAACATGGAGGGGGCATGCACTGGACCCTGAGCCCCCTCATGACCCGCATCCTGGCAGTGATAAGGGGGCGAGTTCTGGCCAGAGACAGACATATTACTTTGCCAACTTTGTGTGTTACAGGCAGGCTTGTCCAAACCAAGATTAGTGATGGCCCATGTACCACACACAAGTTGAGTAATTGTTAGTGTGATAGTAGGTGCATGCTGCTGTGCTGTGGCTATTGTCTTTCTGACCTGGAAGACAGCAGAGTCCTGTCCACATCCAATCCTCGCCTTTTGAGCAGACAACTGGCTGAGTGAAGTGAGTAATCATCTCATGTTCTAAGTAAATCTGGGTGACAATTGTACCACACAGGCAACTTGTCTTGTTTGTGTGAGGAGTGATGTAACCTCACCTCTGTCTCTCATTTAATGGTGGCCCTATTGCATGTGACATGACAGAGTGCTGAGTACATGCAGTGAATGTACAACAGCTCCCGGTGGTACGTACTGGTCATGCTGTGAAATGAGTGTGCAAACTTCACTGGTGCCATCAGCATTAGTGCCTATGTTGGCCAGTGTGCATTTGGCAGATGATGATTCATCTGCAATAGCATTCCTAAACACTCATTCACTGACTGGTGACATGCATGAGTGAGTGAGATGTAGAATTGTGGGGTTCCTATGTGAGTGTGTACACTGACCCTCACAAGGCAATCTGAGTATGCAATACCAAAGAGTGGTGTGATGTGCCTACCCTTCGAGACTCCAGTGATCCCACACCTTCATGTCATAGATGTTCAGGGGCACCGAAAACCTTCAAAGGTGTGTTGGCTTGTGGATATTCAATCTCTGATTGGCATCATCACCTGTACCAAGCAGAATTGGGGATGTTCACCTACAGGGCCGGACTAGCCGTAGTGGGCACCAGACATTTCCTCGGTGGGCCGGTGGGGGGGGCGGTTTTGTGCCCATAAGGGGCAGGTTTTGCCAAAGGGGGTCGGTTTTGCAGCAGTGCTGCAATATCGGCCCCCTGTAACAAAAGGGGGAGCTTCTTGCTAGTACCCCCACCCCCCGCTCTCGGGGCCAGTCGAGCCCCAATCTGCCAGGGCTGGATGCTGTTCCCAGTCCGACCCTGTTCACCTGGCTATAAGGAGTGTTGTGCTGTGTGATTTCGGAGTATCTATCCCCCAAATCTTAGGACCTCCTAGTTTTCTGGGAACTTTATTGGTTAAATGTGATACATAGCTCAAACTACATATGTTGAAATTTAAATTTTCTTTTCAGGTTGTGGTCAAATGATGTAATTGGGAGACCAAAGTGTCATCAGTGTGCAATGAGCATTTGAGATGTCTGCCAGAACAGTAACTGATGGTACATTGGAGCTGAACTTGACCTTCATGACATCATGATGTGTTATGAAGGATAGGTAGACCTGTAAGACTCTGGGCCTTGTGTGAGCATTGTGTAAATCTCAATTTTGTTTCCATCCTATTTGGTTGCATCTCTTTACAATGGTACATAACAAGTGCCAAAGTATGTAAGTTGATCAACTATGTGAGTATGGACATAAGGTGAGTGGAGCCAACTGTTTGCAGGTTATGTGGCATGCATGCATGTACTCATGCTAACTTGGAAGCCTAAGGAGTGAACTAGGAAGTGTCAGGGACTATGTCGGGAACACAGTCAGGGACTTGAGCAAGGACTGGGGACTGGGTAGAAAACATACAGTGCACAGAAAGAGTAGTACAGCGCTGCCCAGGATCACACAAGGAGTCAGAGGAGAAAAAGGGATCCAAAGGGGAAGCCTGTACAAGATGGCTAAGACTCAGAAAGGAAGGGCACTCACAAGGCAATTTAGCATTCAGACTAACTACTCCCAAGACGTACGTGCAAGACATATATATATATATATAATACAACATTAACAATAAAGGGAATGTGGGGTAAAGCACTCAGGAGCGCCACACAGTAAGACTGAAGCTCAGTAAGTTCCTCACCCACAATTGCTGTTACAGATACTGACTGGAAATACCCACATATAGGATATGTATGCAAAGGCAGGGTCTGTGGCGCTTATACCTATGGTGATGTTATAACAGTAACTCAAAGACAATACTCGCAGTGAACAAGAAACACCACCTAGGTAGTCAGCTGTGCCCACGGATCCTGGCGATCAAACAGGAACACGCAAGGCAGTAACAGCAAAGGGGTAGAACTAAACACAAGCACAATAGACAAGGAGCTAGCAAGGAGGAGTGCTTAACAGGAAAGGAAGGAAATCACAGGGCACACTTGGCAGAAAGCAGGTAACAAACATACAAGGCAACAGAAGCAAGACAGCAGAAATAGAAAGATAGCAAACTAGAACTGGAACCAAGGAAATGGGAAGAAAGGCAGGGACTGGAAAAGGATATACAGAAGGGGAGGCTACAAGGGTATACTAGAATAGTGCAGGTTCAGGAATCAAGAAAACAAAGTAGCATAGGAGGCAGTGCTGGGGCAAGAATTGAGCAAAAGCTCAGGAGTCAAAGTAGCACTGCAGGTAGTGCTAGTTCAGGAGAAGGGAAATTGCTGCAGGTCAGGAACAAGGAAATGCCAAGGCTCAGGGGTCAGGGTAGCACTGCAGGCAGTGCTAGGTCAGGATAAGGGAAACTGCTGCAGGTCGGGAACAAGGAAATGCCAAGGCTCAGGGGTCAGGGTAGCACTGCAGGCAGTGCTAGGTCAGGAGAAGGGAAACTGCTGCAGGTCAGGAACAAGGAATGCTAAGGCTCAGGAGTCAGGGTAGCCCTGCAGGCAGTGCTGGTTCAGGAGCAGGGAATTAGCTACAGCTCAGGAAACAAGGAGTCAAGAGAGCACTGCAAGCAGTGCAAATCAGGAACAAGAAATAGCTGAAGCCCAGGAACAGGAACTAATAACCATAGCTCAGGAAACCAGGTAGCACTGCAGGCAGTGCTAAATTCAGGTACAAGAAATAGCTATAGCTCAGGAACTCAGGAAACAAGGTAGCACTGCAAGCAGTGCTAATTCAGGAGAAGGGAAACTGCTGCAGTTTCAGGAACAAGGAATACTAAGGCTCAGGGGTCAAGGTAGCACTGAAAGCAGTGCTAATTCAGGAACAAGGAAAACAGCAGCAGGTCAGGAAAAAGGCAAAACTAAAGCTCAGGAAACACTGGAAACAATAGCAAAAGCTCAGGGAGCACTGGAAACAAGGATCAGTCTCACCGGTAAACAGCTACAATGACCAACACTGGACTGAAGGGAGCTGGGGCTTATAAGAGCTCACAGTAATCACATGCATCAGGTGTGAGCAGGCTAGCAGCAGCCAGCCACAGGTGAACTGAATTCCTCCACCCATCCTTGGCCTGCAGGGGTGGAGACAAAGCAGTGAGCAGGGAATTTTGGGTAATGGAGTTTTAGGCATGAGCAGGATGGCTTCCACAAAACCCGGCATGGATTGGGAATGGATGTCAATTCCCAAATAGTGTCTAAATGGCTGGAAGTCAGTATGTACATGAAGGGGGGGAGGGGTCTGGAAGCATATTTGAATACTGGAAAGCCCCACAATTCGGCCCCCTGGTGGTGGGCACGAGAGCACAGGGAGTGAATCGTGACAGTACACCCCCTCCAACGACCGGCTTCCGGAATCTGGGACTAGATTTAAAGCCTTTGCTGCCATGAATTAAGTCCATTTCCATCAGAGATGTAGTGCAAGATACCAGAGGACTGCAGGAAAAATGTGATGTTCTGGAGGGTAGAATAATACGCTGTAAATTAACAGCAGTGTCGGAGGCAGGACCTGAAGAGTCCAAATCCAGTAAAAGGGGCTTAAAAGCCTGAATTAAAGGTGTATGAAGTCCTGATGATGGCAGGCTAGAGTAGCACTCTGAAAACAAAGGAAGATTTACCGTAGGGTCAAAAGCATATAACGGATTGGCAGGTGGCACAGAGGTCAACGGCAAACTGGCTGAAAGACAAAGGAGACAACGAAAAGCAGACCTGAGGCTCTGGCCCTGGATGAAAACATACAGAAGACTCACATGCAGGAGACTCTGGAAGCAGGTATGCAGGAGACCCAGGCCCTTGAGGCTTACATGTTGAGAGTTTTGTCTCTGGTGCTGGAGGTTCAGTCTCTGAATGTATATGTATTGAGACCTCTGAAGGCTGGGAAACTGGAAGCACAGGGTCAAAAAGTTGGCAAAATAAAGGCTCAAGACAAGAAGGCAGGGAGCCTGGAAGCTCTGGTGCTGGAGGCAGGGAGCCTGGAAGCTCTGGCGCTGGAGGCAGGGAGCCTGGAAGCTCTGGCGCTGGAGGCAGGGAGCCTGGAAGCTCTGGCGCTGGAGGCAGGGAGCCTGGAAGCTCTGGCGCTGGAGGCAGGGAGCCTGGAAGCTCTGGCGCTGGAGGCAGGGAGCCTGGAAGCTCTGGCGGCAGGGAGCCTGGAAGCTCTGGCTCTGGAGGCAGGGAGCCTGGAAGCTCTGGCTCTGTAGATATGCTCTTTGAAAGCTCTGGCTCCATTAACAGACTTTTAGGAGGCGCCGGCTCTATAAGCAAATTGGTTGGAGGCTCAGTAGGCAGGCAGGCCCGAGGTGTGGACTCAGTAGGCAGGCAGACTGCAGGCTGAAGTTCCGTAGGTAGGCCGGCTGAGGACTCGGGCTCTGAAGGCAGCGGGCCGGCTGAGGACTCGGGCTCTGAAGGCAGCGGGCCGGCTGAGGACTCGGGCTCTGAAGGCAGCGGGCCGGCTGAGGACTCGGGCTCTGAAGGCAGCTGGCCGGCTGAGGACTCGGGCTCTGAAGGCAGCTGGCCGGCTGAGGACTCGGGCTCTGAAGGCAGCTGGCCGGCTGAGGACTCGGGCTCTGAAGGCAGCTGGCCGGCTGAGGACTCGGGCTCTGAAGGCAGCTGGCCGGCTGAGGACTCGGGCTCTGAAGGCAGCTGGCCGGCTGAGGACTCGGGCTCTGAAGGCAGCTGGCCGGCTGAGGACTCGGGCTCTGAAGGCAGCTGGTCGGCTGAGGTCTCGGGCTCTGAAGGCAGCTGGCAGAAGACAAGCTGAAGGCAGAGTGACACATGGTTCATAGACTTTAAGCTCCGGGAATTGTAGTAGCTTGTGAACAGTAGATTTGCTGTTGTCAGTAGTGACATCTTCACAGGTCCTTGTCAGATTAAAACACACGGGAGTACTCTCTTCCAGATGGCTAAGAATAGTGTTTATCTTAGAGTTCCTGATGCTCAGGCTTCTTTCAGAATTTGGCAGTTCACACCGCACAGTCAGAGGAAATTGGCCAAAGATTCCTTGGCCAAGGGAGATTTTTTCATTTCCTTCTGCATTACAAGGTGGTACAGATGCAACAGAGCATAGAGTACTATAATTTCCTGACTTTTCAATATGTGGTGTGCTTGAAGGCAAAACAGCAAAGAAGGGGTCAGGATTTTGTTTCTTCTGAGCAAGGAGGTTGACTTCAGTTGCAGCAGTTAAATCAAGAGCATGGTCTGAGTCACAGGACATTGCCACATCAGGGAATATGTGGGTCAATGGTTCAGGTTTTGTCTGTATGTCAATGGCCTGTCTATGGGTTATTTCTGAGATAGAACTGACTTCACTACCAGGAAAAGAAAGCAAAGAGATGTTCTGTGTCTTGCCTGGAATGTGGGGTTCCTCAAAACTGGAGGGACACATCTCAGATGTAGCACCTAGATGTAATTTAGCAGTAGAAGACAAAACAGAGGAGTTAGTAAATTCAGAATTCAAACAAATACTTTCCTTAACTGCACTTTGAGACACGGTACTATGGCTATTCTGTGTGGAATCTGAGTGATCAGCCACAGTATTATTTACACAATAACTGGACCAGCTCTGAGGGGCCCGCAAAATAGTGCGCAAGGTTTCATTCTCCATTTCTAAGGAGGCTAACATAGAGGTGGAAAAGTTGTTTTCTACAGGGGTTTTAGATTCCCACTTGAACTCTGGGTTATAAGTTTTTAACAGAGTCTGAAATATTTTATTCTCTAGTTGTAATTCAAGAATCTTAGATGTACTTGTATCCTGTGAAGACTGCAAATCTTTCTCTAAAAGGACAGTGGTAGACTTGGCAACTTCACAACAAGCAACAGAGCTATACCTTGGATTTTGTTCAAAGTGGCTATAAGCCACCTGTGTTCTAGTAGGTCTTCTCTCTCTTTTGTTAAACTGATTATTGTTTAACTTGAATGTGGTATCTAACAAGGTCCCTTTAGTATCCGGGACTGAGATCTTCACTGGACTACAAGACTGGGTAACATTATCTGAATGGAAAACAGAGGTTATGAAATGCACCTGCTCTTTCTTTGGTTGTGTGATTGAATATTGTATTTTACAACCACTTGCAGCAGACATGCTAGAACTAGAATTCTTGTTCAGCAAACTGAGTAAGGTAGCATTCTCCTTATGCAATGCCGACTCAGACATTGAATCTGGATCAGAACAGAAGATTAAGTCCGGATCTGGCAAAGAGGAGTTTGAGAGCCAATGAGTAAAATATTCAGAACGTAAATGTCCATTTTTCATAAGAGGATTAATTGTTTCAGGACTAGGGTGAACATTCTCAAACTGTAAATTAGACACTAAATGTCTCTCATTGGTGGGCACTGGTGCACTGCCCTGCATAAACTTGAATGATGCACTGGTGTGTCTCTTTCTTAAACCTCTCATTATGACACCTTTAATATTTGCACACACAAATGAAACAGAAAAAGGGTAGCTAACTGAACGCAAAGAAACCTCACAAGTAACCCTGGAAATGTAGGTTGGTCATTCTGTCAGGGACTGTCCGGGACTATGTCGGGAACACAGTCAGGGACTTGAGCAAGGACTGGGGACTGGGTAGAAAACGTACAGTGCACAGAAAGAGTAGTACAGCGCTGCCCAGGATCACACAAGGAGTCAGAGGAGAAAAAGGGATCCAAAGGGGAAGCCTGTACAAGATGGCTAAGACTCAGAAAGGAAGGGCACTCACAAGGCAATTTAGCATTCAGACTAACTACTCCCAAGACAGACGTGCAAGACATATATATAATACAACATTAACAATAAAGGGAATGTGGGGTAAAGCACTCAGGAGCTCCACACGGTAAGACTGAAGCTCAGTAAGTTCCTCACCCACAATTGCTGTTACAGATACTGACTGGAAATACCCACATATAGGATATGTATGCAAAGGCAGGGTCTGTGGCGCTTATACCTATGGTGATGTTATAACAGTAACTCAAAGACAATACTCACAGTGAACAAGAAACACCACCTAGGTAGACAGCTGTGCCCACGGATCCTGGCGATCAAACAGGAACACGCATGGCAGTAACAGCAAAGGGGTAGAACTAAACACAAGCACAATAGACAAGGAGCTAGCAAGGAGGAGTGCTTAACAGGAAAGGAAGGAAATCACAGGGCACACTTGGCAGAAAGCAGGTAACAAACATACAAGGCAACAGAAGCAAGACAGCAGAAATAGAAAGATAGCAAACTAGAACTGGAACCAAGGAAATGGGAAGAAAGGCAGGGACTGGAAAAGGATATACAGAAGGGGAGGCTACAAGGGTATACTAGAATAGTGCAGGTTCAGGAATCAAGAAAACAAAGTAGCATAGGAGGCAGTGCTGGGGCAAGAATTGAGCAAAAGCTCAGGAGTCAAAGTAGCACTGCAGGTAGTGCTAGTTCAGGAGAAGGGAAACTGCTGCAGATCAGGAACAAGGAAATGCCAAGGCTCAGGAGTCAGGGTAGCACTGCAGGCAGTGCTAGGTCAGGAGAAGGGAAACTGCTGCAGGTCAGGAACAAGGAATGCTAAGGCTCAGGAGTCAGGGTAGCACTGCAGGCAGTGCTAGGTCAGGAGAAGGGAAACTGCTGCAGGTCAGGAACAAGGAATGCTAAGGCTCAGGAGTCAGGGTAGCACTGCAGGCAGTGCTAGGTCAGGAGAAGGGAAACTGCTGCAGGTCAGGAACAAGGAATGCTAAGGCTCAGGAGTCAGGGTAGCCCTGCAGGCAGTGCTGGTTCAGGAGCAGGGAATTAGCTACAGCTCAGGAAACAAGGAGTCAAGAGAGCACTGCAAGCAGTGCAAATCAGGAACAAGAAATAGCTGAAGCCCAGGAACAGGAACTAATAACCATAGCTCAGGAACTCAGGTAGCACTGCAGGCAGTGCTAAATTCAGGTACAAGAAATAGCTATAGCTCAGGAAACAAGGTAGCACTGCAAGCAGTGCTAATTCAGGAGAAGGGAAACTGCTGCAGTTTCAGGAACAAGGAATACTAAGGCTCAGGGGTCAAGGTAGCACTGAAAGCAGTGCTAATTCAGGAACAAGGAAAACATCAGCAGGTCAGGAAAAAGGCAAAACTAAAGCTCAGGAAACACTGGAAACAATAGCAAAAGCTCAGGGAGCACTGGAAACAAGGATCAGTCTCACCGGTAAACATGTACAATGACCAACACTGGACTGAAGGGAGCTGGGGCTTATAAGAGCTCACAGTAATCACATGCATCAGGTGTGAGCAGGCTAGCAGCAGCCAGCCACAGGTGAACTGAATTCCTCCACCCATCCTTGGCCTGCAGGGGTGGAGACAAAGCAGTGAGCAGGGAATTCTGGGTAATGGAGTTTCAGGCATGAGCAGGATGGCTTCCACAAAACTCCGGCATGGATTGGGAATGGATGTCAATTCCCAAATAGTGTCTAAATGGCTGGAAGTCAGTATATACATGAAGGGGGGGTCTGGAAGCATATTTGAATACTGGAAAGCCCCACAATTCGGCCCCCTGGTGGTGGGCACGAGAGCACAGGGAGTGAATCGTGACAGGAAGGTGGTGTGATATGTGGAATTTTTGTTGTTGTTTTCTGGTGCTTTGTGATGGTGAGGTGTGGAAATAAAATTGCTATAAACCCATGCTACGTCTCATTTCAGAAACACCCAGGGCAAGCGGAGGAGATGGGGCCAACGTCAGTGGGGACACTGCTGCTCACAGCAGTTCCGGACATCAGGCACGGAGGGACCCAGTGACCAGGAGTGTGTGAGGAGTGCCGTGGAGGAGAACATCGACATCTTATCATCATCTGAGTCATCCTCCACTGATCACTCCGGAGCGGTGGCAGACCCAATAGGATCAGTTCCACCTTTTTCCTTGTCAGCCACCCCCAGTTCCATCGCCAGCCTCCCTGTTGTCCCCCCACAAGTTGGCCGTTCCTGCTTCCCTAATAGGGGAGGGCTCTCCTTCACTGCAGGCACCTCAGCCCCTGCCCCTGTTAGCCCCCTTGCCCTGAGTGAGGAGGCTATTGACCTCCTGAGGAGCATCTCTGTGGGTCAGACTGCAGTGTGGAATGCCATCCAGGGGCTAAGCATTCACACTGGCATGTCTGTCCTACTGAGATCTTTTCAGGCTCTGGGCTCCTCCCTCACGGCAGCCCTCCACCCATCCCAACCTTCCACCTCCCCTCTTGTCCCTTCCCCTTCCACATTCCCTCTTCCCAATCCTACCCAAAGCACACACACACCTAAGCATGCAAACACTTCAACAGACCCAAGCACCACACACAAACCCAGGACATCCAAGAAACTCACACATGCAGGCATACAGCAGAGACTCGCCTCCATCACCACCCCTACCATCCTCAGCATACCCACAGGCACCTCAGCATCACACATTGGCCCTTCTACAGACACACACATAACTACAGACATCACAGCAACAGCCACAGTCCCCTCCACAGACACACCAATACCCACAGTCAACACAGCAACAGCCACAGACCACTCCACAGACACACCCATACCTACAGACATCACAGAAACAGCCACGCACCCCTCAACAGACATAACCATACTCACAGCCATCACAGCAACAGTCAAACACCCTTCCACAGACACAACAATACCCACAGACATAACAGCCACACACCCCTCCACAACACCCAGCACATCCTCAACACTCCTGCCAAAAAACGCATACACTCACAGTCACCCACACAACAGCCAACATCACAACACACACTGCTAACAGCAGACCCTGCACTCTTCTACTCCCGCTTCCTCCCAATCCAAACTCCATCCCAAAGACCTACCCATGAGTTTCCCTTGTTCGCTCTTGCCCTTACTCCTGTGACACCTGACCTCCCTACCAAAGTCCCAAAAACCTCTTCCACACCCAGGCCCATCCCTTCCACCTCCCACTCCACCCATGAAAAACAGCCTCCCCACTCCCTTGATCCCAGCCCAAAAAAGAAAAAAAAAACCTTGCAAACCAAAATCCAGCCCCAAAACGCCAAAGCCCAAGAAGCCCCTTTGCAAGGATAAACCCACCCCTCCCTAAACCTCAGCCCCCACCCCTATTCCCAAGTAACATCTTAGAGGTGCCTGCTGTGCCCAATGGATGCCCCTTTGTGAGAAGGTTCCCTGGAAGGGTCAGCTAGTGCAAGTGTTTTGGCACAGCATTGTGCTGTGGCACATTTCACTCATTATAGACTGTCCACTGGCCTACGTTTGATGTGATTAAAAAAAATATGCATTTCTTAAAACTTTCATAGTTTTGTAGACAATGGTCCTGACATTACTTTTATAACTATTTGATGTTGTTGTATAGTTGGTGTTGGAGATGGCCCTTTTTGCAGGGTTATCCCTAAACGTTTTGCTTCTTCCTCCTATTTTTCCTGACCTGCTGTTGTTGGTTTTAGGATTCCGGGCACTTTACCACTGCTAATCAGTGCTAAAGTGTATATGCTCTCTGTAAATTGTGTTATGGATTGGTGTTTCCATGATTGGCATATTTGATTTACTTGTCAGTCCCTAGTAAAGTGCACTGAGTGTGCCAGGGCCTGTAAATCAAATGCTACCAATGGGCCTGCAGCACTGATTGTGCCACTCACATGAGTAGCCCTGAAAATGTAACTCAGACCTGCCACTGCAGAGTCTGCGCGCAGCTTGTAACTGCCATGTCGACTTGGCAAGTGCACCCACTTGCCAGGCCCTACCCTTCTCTTTTCTTACATATAATTCACCCCTAGGGTAGGTCCAAGGTACCCCTGCGGGCAGGGTGAAGTGTATGTGAAAGGTAGGACATGCCCTGATGTGTGTGGCATGTCCTGAAAGTGAAATACTGCCAATTTTTTTTTTCCACTATTGAAAGGCTATCTGGCCCATAGGAAAGCATGGGAGTTCATTTATAACATCTTATAAATATAACTTCCCATTGGGACCAGATAGAAAAAAAACGTTTAGTATGCCTGACCTCAGAATCTAAAGATGCCTCTTTTAGTAAAGGTGATTTTTACATTCTGTGTTTGAAAATACCACTTTTAGAAAGTAAGTATTTTCCTGCTTAGCCATCCTGTGTGCCTCTGCTGGATGTGTATTGACTGTCTGGCTTTGGAGTGACAGGGGTTGTGGAGGTGCATTCTCTCAGACGGCCACCGGGGGGTTGATGTGTGTCCTGCCTTTCCTGAATGAGTCGGGGCTGGGCTGAATAGACCTGGGCTACATTCAGAGTAGTGGGAGGAGTTTTCACTAGCACCTGAATAGGCCTGGTCTGCATTTAGAGTGGTGGGAGGAGATTTCCTTTGCACCTGAATAGGACCTGTCTGCCTCTGACAATGCTGTCTCCACCTCCTGCGAGGAAGCTGCACCAGAGAGGACAGAACTGGTTCTGGCTGGGCACAGACACTCTCTGCCTCAGAGGACAAAGGATTTTGGGCTTTAAAAAGGGGGTCCCAAACCCCTAAACTTTAGAACTCTTTTGGACCAAGAAGACTGCCAAGAAGAAGAGCTGGAGAAGCTGTGAGGAGGAACTACAACTTTGCTGAGTGCTTTGCTGTGTTGGCCTGCAGTGGCTGCTTCTGTCTTGGGCAGTGAAAGGACTGGACTGAACTTTCTGCAATCTATTTTTGTGAGTTTCTCCAAGGGCTTGAGGTAGAGCTTGCCCCCCTGTTCAAGAAGTCTCAGGAACAGCAAAGACTTCTATTTCTTCTGCCCTCAGCACTGGGGACTGTGTGTTTTGTGCTGCAACAGAGGAAAAATCAACCCAACACCATCTACGAAGCCGCTGCCGACTCCGTGTCCTGAAGGCACCGCAGAGGGCACCGCCGCAATGCTGCACCGCAACCCTGGTCTCACCGACGACGCCTGCTGATGCCACCACGGAGCCGCTGCTCACACCGCGACCTGTGGGCACCGCACTCCGCATCGCCTCGCTTCACGACGCTGCCTTGGTATCCCCGACGCCGCCGCTCCATGCCGAAATCGACGCCGCTGCTTGCACCGTGATTCGAAGGCACCGCTCGTAAAGTTACCAGACGCACCGCCCTCATCCCGCACCGCAGCCTTGGCCTACCGACGCTGGCGCCATCGACTCCAGTTCGTCAGCCAACGACAGCGCTTCAGCAATAACGCCGCCGCTGCTTGCACCGTGACCTGCCAGCACCGCGACAAGCACTGCATCACTTCGCACCGCGACCCTGGTCTCACCGACAACGCCATCTGACGCCGCCACCGAGCCGCTGCTCGCACCCCAACCTGAGGGCATCGCATGCCGCACCGCTGCACTTCGCACTGCAGCACCCAACACCTGCCGACGCCAGCGCTACTGACTTCAACCGCGAGGAGTTCGATCTGCAACGCGTGTGACTTCAAGGGCCCGACGACTCCTGCACCGACCTCCAGAACCGACGCCTGCGGACGCCGTGCTTTCGGAAGCTCAACGAGAGGTTGCAGACGCTCTACATTTTTAAAGGTACTGTTTTGCGGGTCTTCCCGACACCATAGCTGGCCTGCGACGCTGCGGTCAGCCAGAACTGTTTGGATTTGTTTGTTCACGACGCCATGATAGCCCCAGAGGGAGCTATCGACTTCAAGGAACTGTTTTTCAAGGTTATTGTGATAACTGAAGATTTCTTAATACTGTATTGTGGATTTTTATCGTTTGTGGTCTTGTCTTAAGTATATAAAAATATTGGATATTTTTTTCTAAACTGGTGTGGTATCATTTTGTAGTGCTTACACTGTATTACTGTTGGTTATGTGCAAATGCTTTAAACACTGCCTCTAAGATAAGCCTGACTGCTCATGCCAAGCTACCAACGGGGTGAGCAGGGGTTATTTTAGGAGTGTAACTCCCTTATCCTGACAGGAAGAAGGGTCCCTATTTGGACAAAGGTGCAAGCCCTTGCCAACTAGAGACCCACATTTCTAATAGTTGGTGATGTGTAAGTACAGTTGTGTGTTTCATCCCTGATCGTATAATGTGCCCTTGGAGCCAGTGCTTGAGTCAGACAGGACAAGGGTCTATGTTGGATGGCAGTCTATGTATGTTGACATCCAGATGGGGCAGACATTGCATTGGGTGACATGTTATATGGCAAGTATTTAATCTTGGCCTGGCCACTGTCACCGTCATTTAGCTTGCACTTCTTCCTATGATGTATGTTGGGTATGTGTTAGTTGTGTTTTGTTTGATAGTTGTGTATTGACACATGAAGGGTGTCAACTTGTCATCTCTTTGTGTAGTTCTGCATGGACATGTGTCCATTTTGAAGTGTGCAGCTTAAAGATACTTCATCTAGATGTGTGCCACATGCTGTAAGTGCTGTGTTTGCTTTCCTAAGTTGCGCCTACCCATTGCCTACACAAGAATGAAGTTTGTTATGGAATTGATTGTCCCTGATATACTTGAGTTCCCAGGTCCAGTGCACATGGAGTTTGTCAGGCATGTACAAACTGCAGTGTGCCCCAGAACCCCAGCCTTTGAGTGCTCCCCCTGATAGAAGCAAAGATATTCTGCAGAGAGTGTATCCATTGTGCCCTTCAAATAGTTCTCACAATGATTTTATGTACTCCCATTACTGACATTTCCTTTTCATGTGGGTGATGTGTGAGAGTCTACTACAGAGTTGCAGCAGAGAAGGTGTGTGTGACTTTACTGACACATCCATACAGATGTTTCTTTAACATTAAAACAGAACCTGGGGTGTGTGAAATCATGTGAGATTGTCACATTCACTATAACATATTGGTTAGAGTTAAAATGACAAGGCCTCATGGTAGTGGTAGTCACTTCAATATCACTTTAGCAACACTTGAGTAATGGTAAGCTGCATGAACAGGTAACATCGGTAGTGACATGGAAAACAAGCGAGAAGAGGCAAGAGGAGTGTAGCATCTTGGTTAGAATAGGAGTGACAGGGCCTCGTGGTAGTCAGTTCAGTCTCACTTTAGCAACACTTGAGTAATGGCAGGCTGCATGAACAGGTAACATCAGTAGTGATGTGGGAAACAAGTGAGAAGGGGCAACAAGAGTGTGGCATCTTGGCTATAGTTACATTTACAAGACCTATTGTAATCAGTTCAATATCACTTTAGCACCACTTGATAAATGTTAATCTGCATTATAAGTGTAGCTCAGTAGTGACATGGGAGACGAG
Source organism: Calotriton arnoldi (assembly GCA_963921515.1). Lineage (NCBI taxonomy): Eukaryota > Metazoa > Chordata > Amphibia > Caudata > Salamandridae > Calotriton > Calotriton arnoldi. Next base: position 1,034,321 of record CAWUFW010006668.1, read on the forward strand.
TGAGAAGTGGCTAAAAGAGTGTCTCATCTTGGCTATACTTACATTCACAAGACCTCATGGTAGTTGTAGTCAGTTCAATGTCACTTTAGCAACACTTCACTATAACATCTTGGATAGAGTTACAATGACAAGGCCTCATGGTAGTGGTAGTCACTTCAATATCACTTTAGCAACACTTGAGTAATGGTAAGCTGCATGAACAGGTAACATCAGTAGTGACATGGGAGACAAGTGAGAAGGGGCAACAGGAGTGTAGCATCTTGGTCAGAGTTCTAATAACAAGGCCTCGTGGTAGTTGTAGTCATTTCAATGTCACTTTAGCAATACTTGACAAATGATAACCTTCATTATAAGGGGAGAGCTGTGATGACATTGGAGACAAATGAGAAAGGGCTACAGTTATGTGTCAAGAGATTCATTGGTGTGATCTTGTTAAGGAGGTGGTGTTGTCCAACAAAAATGAATGCACACATCACTATATATAATTTGCTGACATGTCCATTTATGTACAGTGTGCCTATGCAGTACAAGTGTTTTGGCCTAGGAGGCCATCCAACAGATGTATTTTGGATGATTGATGAGACACAATTATATACGTCTAAATAACTTTGAAACCCTACCTCCCTTGCCTGGTCCATGGCGGTGTATCATTTTTCTGAGAAGTGTAAGGCAACAGGTAGTTGTCTGACTTACCGCTGATTTGGACTAGGTTTGAAGGTGGTTGAGGAGGAGGAGCAATGGCAGGACGTGAACGATGGGCTCATGACACTAGAAGAGAAGTAGGGGTGAGTTTTGGCCTTTTGTCCCTACTTTTCCACCGTCTCGGGTGTGGTGGTTGGACCGACATGGTCACGCCGGCTGTAAGGCAACTCGTAATTGGGGCGGGTGGTTTCACTGGTGGTCCGAGCCTCCCACAGACTCATAGGCCCGCTCCGCACCCGGCGCGGTCAGAGCTGGCTGGAGGTGTCAGCAACTCGGCAGCGGTCTTGGCAAAGCCAATCCGGACAACTCGTAATATGGCGCTCGGACCGCTCAGCTCATCGCGCTCGGACCGCCACTGACAATATGGCAGTCCATGGACTGCCAAACTCATAATGAGGCTTTAATAACATACTATAGTATCAATCAGAATACAAATGTTTTAACTCACTGGTCCATGTACAAATTGCCATGTTTAGTACCAGTATAGGGCTGTGTATTTATGTTTCTTCTTAATTGTACAAGACTGCGGTTGTGTTTTCCAGCTGAATTAACTTTAAGATGGCGGCCGCTTTCTCTATTATGATCTGTGCTTATTGCACTCCCTCGGACATGCATATTACTGGAACCTATATAATTTTGACTTAGCATTAATGCCCCTTTTTCATTCTCTTTCCTTTTCAATAATCAATAATAGGGTAAAGAGCTCAGTTTGACTTCACAGTAGTTGTTAGAAATGTTTGTCCACTCATTTGTTAACATTCAAAGATGCTGACTGTTTCATGCACACTAGCGACATTCTTTGTCATGGTAACCTCAAGTGCTGCCAATAAGTTCGGTATTTGAACTCCCAGGCTTAAGAGCGCAGGTTTTTTCGACATCCCACTTTCACCGCAACGTGCCATTAGTGAGCTACGATACTCACTGGTAAGTCTTGGGAGGTTTGGGACAAGCCTTGTGAGTGTGAGCACCTTTAATAATCACTCGTCTTTTAGGTCTCACATGCATAGTTTATAACATGTCCAGATGGTCTTGTTATATAGGTTTGCAATGGTTTATAAAATCCTTTCTGACACATTGTATGATGTTCTTGGTCAGTGTCGAGGGCCGTTATTACACACAATGTGCACCCTTTTTTTCCTTAAAATGACTGTCCACGCATATTGCAAGCCATAGAGCATCTTGCTCTTTTAGACTATTATGTTTGTAACGATGTTTGAGACTTGAATCATGCCCAAGTTATCTTTTTTTTTATAGTCAAATTTATTGGTTTTGCAAACAATAACACATAACATTGCTACACAGTAACATACAATACAGTTATTTACTTCCCCAGATATTGCCCATATTTCATACGGTCGGGTTGATCCCATATTGCGTCCTCAGGTTACCCAGTCCCAGCCAGCATGTCTTCAGTTCGCCGAACCCAACCACTTGCCCCATATGCGCCCATACTTGGCAGGACAACCTCTCGCTTTGTACACCGTTTTTTCTTGCATGGCACACCAGTCCACTCCTTTTTGCCATTTCGCAATGGTCAGGGTCTTTCCAGGTGGCTGCAATGTCTCTTTTGGCCACCATGATGGCCGTCCCTAGGAACACTTTATCAGCTTGGAAGCCGTCCAGCCATCCATCACCCTTAGGAGAAGGGCAAGGAACTAAGGGGGACCGTCCAACCCAGTATCTCGCTCAATTCAATTACTATTGATGACCAATAATTGGTGAGAGAGGCGCAAGACCAGACCATGTGGTAGAAATCTGCGGGTTCCACCGCACAACGCAGGCATCTAGGGGTAGGAAGGAAGCCTGCTCTGTGCAGTTGGACACGGATAAGGTATGAGCAGTGAAGATAGTATATTTGGATTAGGCGAAGCCTGGCAGAGATGGTGAGTACCCGGGGGGCCATCAGGGCATCTCTCCAGTCCTATTCCTCTAAAGGGCCGAGCCATTGCCCCCAACGAGTTTTGAGAGAATCTACGGTGGATGGGGAGTTGTTTATCTGGGAACTGTAGATTTGAGATACTCCCCTTCTCCCCAGGTTACCCATAAGGAGTTTGGCTTCTAGTAGGTTGAACTCTGATAGAGTAGTATTCTCGGGAATGTGAAGGGCAATGGCGTGCCAGAGTTGGAAATACTTATAGAACTGAGTGTAGTGTAGCGAATAGGTGTGTTGTAAGTCTTGAAAGGAGCGCAGATGTCCCTCCTTTCAGACATCCCCTAGGTGTGTATTCCCTATCAGGTCCCATTTCTGGAACCCTTCCAGTGTCCCCACCTCTCCCAGCCAGGTACCATGCCACAGAGGCATCTGTAATGTGATTTTGGCATCCCACTGAGTGTATCGCAGTGCAGAGCGCCATGCCAGCAAGACCCCTGGGCTATTGCCGGTAGAGTGAGAGGAATCCGGCCCCCGTAGAGCATGGCCTGGACCTTAGAAAACCCAAGGCTCTCTAGTTCCAGCCGATAGGCCGAATCGGACCATCCACCATTAAACCAGTCGTATATAACCAGGAGATGGGTGGCCAAATAGTCCAGGAAAGGGTTCGTCATCCCCATACCTCCATCGTATGGAGCCCGCTGACAGTGGGTAAGGGCTAGTCATGACCTTGAGTTACCCCAAAGGAATGCCTTGATCATGTCATCTAATCAGCGGAACCAGCTGCAGGGAAGATGTAGTGGGAGGTTCTGAATCACATATAAGAGCCGGGGAAGCACCATCATTTCGAACAGAGCAATATTGCCGAGGGGATTGAGGGGGAGAGATTGCCACCTACGACGGTCCTCTTTTGTGCTTTTAAGTAAAGGGTTGATGTTGAGGGACCAGGTCAGCTCTGGGTGGAAACCCACCCAGATGCCGAGGCATTTGAAGGAGAGGCGTCATAGGGGGATGGTTGTTTTGCCAATGTATACATTCTCGTGAAATGCGAAGGGGCACCAAGGTTGATTTGGCCGTGTTGAGACGTAGACCTGATACTTCCAGAAATGACCGGAGGACCTGGCGGCACCTAGGGCCCGAGCGTACTGGGTAAACGAGGAAAAGCAGGACGCCATCCTCATACAATACGATGCGATCCTCATGGGCACTTTTCAAATGCCAACCCCATATCTGTGTGTCAGGATAAGACCGGCTAACGACTCTATTGCTAGAGCAAAGAGGAGAGCATCCCTGCCAGGTTCCTCTCCTGATAGGGAAGATATCTGAGAGTGCCTCGTTGATGAGGACCCTAGCCGACGGGTTAGAGTAGAGCACCCTTACAAGTTTCCTGAAATGCGGGCCGAAATCCTGACCACCCCAGCATATTTCCCAAGTACAGCCAGTCGACCTTGTTGAAGGCCTTTTCGAAATCAATTGGTAACAAGGCTAAATATGGGGGGAGGAGGTGGTGATGAGCAAGTGCCACGTGTTGGCGTCGCAGACAGTCTCTTGTGCTTCGGTGTATCATGAAGCCACATTGATCAGAGTGTATGAGGCCGTTCAGTACCCATGTGAGACGCGTAGCTAGGATGGTCGCACATATTTTTATTTCAGTATTTATGAGCGAGATCAGGTGGTAGTCTGAGCAGGAGGTCGACGGAGGGTCCGTTTTGGGTATGACCACTACCGTGGCCATGTCAGTTTCTGGGGGGGAAGGCGCCTCACTCCACTATTTCCTCATATAGAGCGTGTAGATGCGGGATCAGAGTTTCTTGGAATGCCGCGTAGTGCTCCGGTGGGAGACCGTCCGACTGGGAGTCTTACTGGTTGCAAGTAGTGAGATTGCCTCCCCAATCTCCTCTCCCGTGATGCACTCATCGAGGCCCTGGGCTTCCACTTCTGAAAGCCTCGGTAGGGGGATACCCTGTAGGAATTGGAAGCCGGAGTCTGGTGTCTGTGATTGGTTTGCTGAGTAGAGCTCCATGTAGTAATCCACAAAGGTCTGTGCAATTGCAGCAGGGGTGCGAAACGTGTGTCCTTGAGTATCCCGGACTTCCATAACTAACCGGTTAGCCAGGGGATGGGAAGCGACCCAGTGAAACCATGTTTGTTGCCCCATCCATAGACCCGGGCAGCAGAGGACCTCCACATCAACTTGGCAGATTTGAGCGATATTTGCTTGATATCCCCCCTTATCAAATGGAGCTGCCAGCGTTCTGCTTCTCCATCTGCTGCAGCAGTGTTTTGCTCCTGGGCCTCCAGTTTGGAATGGTGATGATCCTGCGTCGAGCATTTGTGTTTGAGATATCCCTTAGCGTAACCTCGGATAGTGGCTTTACCCACCTCCCATAATGTACCCTGAGATTGTACTGTACCCTCATTAGTGTGGAAATACTGTTGAAGTTCATCATCCCTAATCGTCCTTTTATATTCCTGATCTTGGAGAAACCAGGCATTAAGCCTCCAAATAGGGACCCCCACCTGGAGGAGGAGGGGAGAGTGATCCGATATGCCTCGCGCTAGTATTTGGATGTTGGTGACCGTCCGGCAGTCGGGGCGGGCATTAAGATTAAGTCAATACGGGAGTGGGTATGGTGTGCATCAGATGTGTGGGTGTATTGGAGTGCTCTGGGGTTCCAAGTTCACCAGACATCACAAAGGCCCAACTTGGAAGTGCAGTCTGCGAGTCATTTAGTGCCCAGCTCTCTATGGGAAGTGGGTGTCCCCGTGGCGTCCCTAGTGGGTTCTAAAACTGCGTTAAAGTCCCCTCCAATCACTGTCAAACCTTGGGGAAGGGAGGATATTACCTCTACAGTGGCTTGAGGGTGGGCTCCAGGGTCGCTGAAGGTATATATAGCGATACTAGATTAATAGTGACATCTCCTAGGGTCCCTGTATGGGTCACGAAGCAGCCCTGAGGATCAATGGTTGTTTGGACCAGTATAAAGGGAAGGGAATGCTGCAGAAGGATCGCCGCTCCTCAGGATCCCCGGGAGAACGATGAATGCCAGACCCTGTTGAATCCCTGATGCGCTAGAAAAGGGCAGTGATTCCCCATGAGATGTATCTCTTGTAGCAAAAGGACATCCGGGGTGACTCTCCGTGAGTATTTTAAGATCACTGTACGCTTGACTTTATCTAGGAGCCCATTAACATTCCAGGAGAGGACTCTGAGGGGTTCACCTTCATAATGAGGCAGTGCCATGTTGACTAGGCGGTGGTGCGTGGAGCCATTGGTCTGATCAACCTAGTGGATCTGAGTGCTTAGAACCTGGGAGTATCCTGGGGAGTCCTGCCGTGCTATGAAGGACGCCTGGCAGACACCGTTGATGTCATACTCAGTGTTGCATCTAAACAGAACAATACTAACAAAAGCAGGGATAACAGTCCCTACCCAACCTCCCAGCCAACCCCCCACCCTATACTTCTCTTGTTGAAGCATCTGTCCCCCGACTAACTAAAACTCAAAACAGATTATGCTATAAAGCTAGGTGTGGAAACAGATTGGTGGACCCCTCCATATATCAGGATTCTCAGTCCTCCAGAGTATAAGTATTGGTGGCAGTGCATTGTAAACTCGATTTGGGGGCTTCGCGAGTGGTCTGTGTCCTCCGACTGCAGCGGTGGAGACTTACAGGAGCTCCTACCAAGTGATGGAGGCTCCTTGAGAGGTTTGATGAAACCTGAGGTGCAGGGGACTTGCATTCCCTGGGGGATGCCGGCAGGCGAGGTAGACATCGCCCTCTGGGTGTTACGCCCTCTCCGGGACCAAGTGCGCCCCCTGTGGGAGCACGCAACTTTGTTCGTTGACGATGGTGTCTAAGGGCCAAGTGGAGGGGCATTGACCCGCGGGCAGAGTGGACACTCCTCAGTTATCCAGATCCATGCTACCTCCAGATTGTCGAAGAAATTAGTCTTGTTTTGAAATATCACCTTAAGGCGGCCCGGAAAGAGGAGTCTGTATGGCAGGCTAAGGGCTTGCAGTTTCTGCTTTGCAGAGTAGTATGATCTCCTGTGTACTTGCACTTCCTTAGTGTAGTCCGGGAAGACCATTATTTTGGTGCCCTGATAGGACAAGGTAGGCTGGGTGCGAGCTTCTTGCAGGATGGGGTCTCGATCTCTGAAGTTTAGGATCTTGGCAATGATTGGCCGGTGTGGGGCTCCTGGTGGCGGCTTGGGTGTGAGCGCACGGTGGGCGCGTTCCATGACAAACCATGTTGAAAATATGTCCGGAGGCATCCAGGATTTGATCCAGTCCTCAATAAAAGTGGTCAATTGCCCGGGTTCTGCCCCCTCAGGAACTCCCACCAGGTTGAGATTATTCCAGCGTGATCGATTTTCAGCGTCTTTGGTATGCCTAGGGAGGTTGTTCGTGTGGAATAATAGCTGCTTGATGTGTTCCTTCAAGTGTGATACATCATCTTCCACTTCCAACAGTCAGGATTCGGCATCTGTTATCCGGGCGGTGGCATTACAAAGATCCTGGCGGACGAGGGCCATATCCACCCGAACTTCTCCTATATTGGCCTCTACAGAGGTACCCTTCCGGGTGAGTGATCTCAGTCGGCGCAGTCTCCCCGTGGCTGGGGCCATTGGTAGTATATTGTTCCGTGCAGGTCTGGGATGGCAGCAGTTTCGCCCCCCTCTCTTTCCCCATGGTGGTGCTGTGTCAAAGGGGGCAGTGTGAATCCACACCGTATGCCCGCTGTCAACATCTCAGTTCCCTAAGTGTCTGCGGTAGTGTGCCCAAGTCTTCAGCCCTCGCTCTCAATGGAGCGTGTTCAGGTCCGCTTATTCATGTCATCATCAGCTCCCATGGGGATCCTCCAGAAATGACTTCACCAGAGTGAGGCTCAGAGGAGTCCTCATTCGTACACTGGGGTGTTCAGGGAGGCGGCAGTTCTTCTACCTCTTGCTCAGTTCTCGTAGTGACTGGCGAGATTGCTTCGCTTCGCTGTCTACCCCCTTACAGTGTCTACACGATTCAGGTAATTATACGGCCTGATCCAAGGTGGGGCCGGGCCCTGACCGTCAATCCAGCTTCCTCACAGCCCAAGCTGAAAGACCATCTCCGAGAAGCATCCAGAGCACTGCATGACCAAAGGGGCCAGGGCGCAGAGCCCACCAACACACTGGCCAACTTTCTCATTGCCCCAAAGTCTTATGGGAGTTGCCTCTCAACATTGATATTAGCATCACCACCGCAGGGACCGGGACATCTGCACCTCGTTCGGGGTCCAGCAACTGCGTCACGGCTGTAGACGCTGGAGTGCAGGGCAGCAGAGGGCAAGGCAAGTCGCCTGTCCGGGCCGGTGGCTCGTTATAGTTGGGTCCCTGGGTCCACATGCGTGTGTTAATGCCTTCTTGGCAGGCCCCCAGCAGAGATGAGACCCTCCTGTCTCGGGGTCGACACGACTATAGGAAGGCCCAGTCGCCTCCTGCCCCAATGGCTGCCCTGCCGAGTTACAAGTCGAATGCGCCGTCTTCAGTGTGCGAGGGGAGGGGCACAAGAGAAGTGGTCCAAGCTTGGAGAGTGTCGGGCGGATGCCCCAGAGGCCGCTCGCCACACCTCAGGCTGGCATTGGACCCAACCGGGGGGAAGGCCCAGAATCTTGCCGCATCCGCCAATCAGACCCGCACTCTTACAAACTTAGCCCTCTTAGCAGCTCTTTGCCCCATACCTTGCTTCAGCCAGGGCATTTGGGGGGCCCGTCGGCCCTCACTAGGATTCTGCTGTCGTGTTGCCGTCCATTTCCTGTAGGCTCTGTATTGGTTCGGAGAGGAGCGCTCAGCCTCGTCTCAGGCACACACCAGGAAGGGATTTATTGCCTCTGGCTCCCGTTGGCGTGGTTGAGTTCTGGTGGCCGTATCGTCAGCTTGGGACCAGCAGCAGTCGAAACGCCCACGCTGCCTTTCCTTTCCCACAGGCCGACACAGCTGCAGGGGAGGCGGCTGCTGATGCGTTGCCCTGCCGATCGCAGGCCGACTGTCTTTACCGCCTTTCCTCACAGGGGGGTAAAGGAAGCAGGAGGGCCACCATCCTGATGTCAGCAGGTCCGGCCGTCCGGTGGTCCCTACTTGGTTCTTCACTTCTCGTGGGTGTAGCTCCCGGCCGGGCTCACCATCTTCCGTATACCAGCCGCCATCTTGCCAGATCACAGAGCAGGTTTGCGGCGCTCCGTCACTCCTCCTGGGCAGTCCTCAGGGAGTATGGCGCCTCCGACAAAGGATGTCTGCACAGTGGGGGCCTCCGCTAGCTCCCAGCTAGGCACATTTGCACTCTGCGGTCCGCAGCCCCCAATCTTTACAGACCCAAGCTATTCCGTCACCATCTTGCCGCAGCCCAGTCACTGCCGCGGGTCAGTGTTACAGGCATCTGTACCCCAGCTCAGAGTGCCCCTCGGACTTGGGCGCACTGCTGCTTTGGTCACCACTCCGTGCGGGATGCCTTGGAGAGGTTTCTGGTTCTGGAGAAGTACAAGGATTTGAGTGGATGACGGGGGGTCTGGAGCACTCTTAAAGTGCGACCGCCATCTTGACGCTCGAAGCCACGCCCCCTCGCCCGAGTTATCTTTATGCAGGTTTTAAATATTTATTCACGTGCACTAAAAGAACCTTGTGAAAACATTAGAAGTTTTGAATTGACTTCAATGTCATAGGACCGACCTGTCAACATTGTTTCATTTACAGCGATTTTTGGGATTATGTTAAAACTATATTTGGCTTCCGTCACATATTCCAGTGTTCACATTACTTTCCGTGTAGTTATGGAATTCTAATATGCCACACAAATGTAATAATTTAGAATATGGCGGCCCAATTAACCTCTGTTTGATGTTGTTGTCAGGATGTGCACTTTATGTTTATATTTTGGGCGTTCACACTCTATTATACATACGTACTTTAAGTCAACAGCACACTTACCTGTTGAGGTGTCATTTATACAAGTAGTGTTGTGCCTTTGAGCCCAGACACAAGTGTAATATAAGTGTGCACACATATCATAAAACTGACAATACCTCGAATTGCAGTAGCTGTCTCTGTTACACTCCATTGAAAGGCCAGAATTATCTTAATATTATCTAGCGCTCTACGGTTTGCCACTTTGTTTGAATTATAATGCTTTCACAATGCCAGTTATATTTTTAATGTTGCACTTGTGAGTCCGTACAGATCGCTTTGTATTCTGGCACTCTCTTCATTTCATTATGTCGTCACAATGCCATTCATACTCTCGGTGCTGTCCTTGTGAGCCCTTATACAAGCGTGCACGTGCATGTAGAAATGTTGAAACTTATCTGACACAATATTGAGCTCACTGCAGTTTTGAACTTACTTCATTTCATCATGTGTTCACAGTGCCAGTTATATTTTTAACATTGCACTTGTGATCTCAAATACAAGCATGCACACGCGTTTGCGACTGTTGAATTACAATTTGAATAGGTTTTAGAGTGCATCTTACACAAGATTCACTTTATCTGAAAGAATGCATCTGTGTTTCTTTCGAAATAGGTTTCAGGTCCACCGTAGGTCCCGTCCCATATGGTACGAATAATAGGCAAGGAAGGACATAGAGCTCTTCAAACTTTGCGGCTTATCCATTTTCGCTGACATTCATAATCCACCATTGCCATATAAAGAGGAGATACCAAGACAAGGTATATTCCCTATGTACTATTTGGAAAGGTTCTTATGTCACCGATGATCTCAGGTCTCTCACGGGGCCTCCCCCTAAAATTCTGATATTGTATTGACAAAATCCTTTTAGAGAATTCAGAGAGATTTCTTTGACCAGCAATGGTAAACTCTCACACTCGGATGATTGGTTGGAGTAAGACTACATATTTCCAGTTTCTGTACACAATCTTCTTAGACTAAAGAATGATTCTTATGGCCATCATGGTACAGAGACGAAACTTCAACTCTAAGGTACGTGTCAGCTGTAACGTATAGAGTAAAACCTGGTCTCATGTATGATTATGCTGTTCTCTAATAATTCTTAATATAAGTAACATATGGAGGTATTGATTATCTATGCAAGAAAGGGGACCCCCTCTAAGGAGAATTCATTTGAGGTCAGGGAGAAGAGGGGAAGAGCAAAACATACATCAAAGACTCCCTCAAGAGTCTACCTGGCTGGGTGATCGATGGACCACGTATTCCCTTACACCACCTCGTTCCGATTCATTTCGGTATCTGCCTGTAGGAGAATGTATTTCTAATCCAATCATTGAAGAGGTGTTTGGCTCGGTGTAACTTATGGCAAATAAACATACCGGCATAAGCGTCCAGCTACACTAAATTAGAAAAATGAGTCCCGATGTGATGCTTCTAGCAATTACGACTTTTTCTGCCTACGGGACACTATACGTGAGTGCTCCAGATTATGCATTATGACTAAAGGACACTGCTGTACATTTTGAGAGCAGTCTAGTGGCCATCTTGTCTGAAAACATAGAGATATCAATATAGTTTGTTCCCCTGGGTGTATTGTGATTCTTTTTGGTATCTGGAAAGGTCCTGAGGAAGGTGGCTTTACTACCTTTTACATGCCACCGAAACACGCGTCGACCTAGATTGTTCAGATCCTGTTGAACATATTCATCACACTTGGTCGTGGAGATTTTGTAACCTATTGCCTCCCCTTTATCCAGATGTATTTGCTTGTGAATGTTGTATGAGTCCGTATGAGTCTGGATGATTTTTGTTTCTTTCTGTATGTGTATTTGTTTTTCTCCGGGGGCTATTTGCTCAACAGTGTATTGTATCTATTTCTGAGTCCCATTTGGGAATACTGTTGACTTTTATGTACATATATATAAAATAGTTTTATGGAAAACAAAGGAAAAAAAACAATGAAAACTTTTGATACATATATTTTTAATGTCAAAAAGAAGTTAAATAAACAACTATGATAAAATTAATCTTGTTAGTCTTGTTGAGATGACTACATTGTTGTTGAGCCCATGCTGAATTCAATTCTATTGTGATAAAAGAAATATAGGTCTTGAGGGAGTCTTTGATTGTAGGTATTGATTATCTATACACCCTAATAGGTCATGAATTGAAAGGGATATCTTAATTAGGAGCAGAGCAGTAATCCCCTTACGCACAATTTAATGTCAGTTCATACTAAAGATTAATATCCTCACTAAAATTGGAAGTTGATTGACAAAAAGTCTCAAAACAATTGCATGGTGCACAGTAATTGTCATTTAATATAGTAGGAACTGAACTTGGTTTTGATCTTAATTAGTCACATTAATATTTAATGATGTATACGAAAAAAGAAGAAATTAGTTCTGTGCTATATGTATTATATGTATGTTTATGGCGTTTTGTACAAAATGTCAAAAAAATGTGTAAAGTGATTTTACTTTTGTATATATTGCCTGTGTTTTGTAGCCCTGAAGAATTCCCAGTTTGGGACGAAATGCGTTGGCTACATCAAGTAAGATTGTTTTTATCAAAAATAGAAAATTATGAATAAAGAAAACCGTTTAAAGAAAAAGAAAATCAAGTTGAAGTCTGTGCATTATGTTATTGAAATGGGATACAATCAAATACCTGTATTTAATCGAGTTAAGAACTATATATGGAAATTAGTGGGTGCTGAATCACTTGATCTGTTAGAACTCACCAAAAGGTATATTCACCTAGCGCAACATAACCTCAAGGCCACCATTAAAGCCTACCATTCCCAACATAACATCTCTCATGAACACTAATTAGAAGCCGTTTGCAAAGTAAAAGGCTTCCAAAAATAAATTAAGGTGACAGTCTACACTACTCTCACTTAAGTGTTTACCTCACCTTAATCAACCTTCATGAAAATTATAAATGCATTACAATGGTATATTAAAAAGCCATAAACTCAATATTTCATTAAAGGCAAACCTAAGGATAAAAAACAAAATCATCTCACAAGCTTACATTGTTATGTCTTAATCAACCATACCATGCATGTGCCACATAGTCTATATACTCAAACACACATAACAAAAACTCTTGCCGGTGTTCACTTAAGTATTGCCTGAGCGCTCGTGCAACACTAAAGTTACTGTATATTGACTTATCATTTTAAAGTCCCCTTTGTGCATTGTTAAAATTTATTGCGTCACGCGTGTCATTGCAATTCTAGCAATTGAGTGCCTTTGTAGTTGGGTAAGCACATACTATTTGAAAATGAAAAAAATAGGCCATTAGATCACAAACCCACACACACGTAATAAGGTCTACTCAAAAGTTTTATTAATGAACACACAGCATACAAACTCCACCCTTATAAGTACATCAATAATGACAGAGATAGTGGTTCAAAGTCTGTTAATGTTAGCAAGCTCGGTGTGTTACTCCAGGTCACGAGATGTCCATGCCCTCACTCATGTGAAGGTACCAAACTAGGCCTCTACATACACACCACATAAGCATAACGCAGTACATGAAAGCTAAAACCTCAATGTGATGTTATTTAATTTTTCCCCAAAAATAATTTTTCTTTGATAAACTTAATCATGGACAATTATTACTCATTTTCTATAAATATATGCACATTAAACATTGTATGAAACAAGAATTACTTGAAGAATAATGTAAAGGGAAATATGTGTCTGTACTATTCCTGATAGGTTAAATGTAATTAAAAAAACCTTTTATAGGACGAAAGCCCTTGCCTGCCTAATAGGTGCCATGCTTCATCACAGGGCTTTTCCTAACTTTGGTCACGCTGTGAACCAATGTGGGCTACCACCCTTAATGAAGGGGAGTTCTTAATGTCGCAAAGTGTGTTATTTTTGTTGTTGAAGTGTCCTATAGATAAGTGATTAAAAATACCTATTGGTTGACAACATTTCTTTATTTGGGTCTTCCTTGGGTAGGATTGGAAAGTTCAGGTGGATAATCTGACCCTTATGAGTTTGACAAGTTTCTGCCCAAAGGAACAGTCCCCAAGTGAGTCATCTGGCTTTCCTCAGGACCATAACCGTCTCAGTTGAATCACTGCTTGTGATCTATCGTTCAAAGGCAGTATCTAATAAAAAATAAACAGTTTAGAGGACATTTTGGCACTTTCAGAGCATTCACTTGCCCCCCTTGCACTTCCTAGACACTGTACGGATTTCACAGATTCTGCAATGAGCTTCCTACTGATTATCTAAAGTCCAAAAGATATATGCAAGCATTAAGAACTCATAAAATGCAAGTACACGTCCCCACTACTTAGAATTCAAAGTGAGAAGGATCTATTGAAAACGACATTCCCAAGATCTTTTAATTTTACCAAACAGATCCCACACTTTTTGGTAAAAAAAATACAACAATCGTTGTTGCCTGTAAGGTTAATGCTCACCTTGAGTTACCTCAGGCTGGAAGGGAAGGAGAGGGTTCAAGTCTTCTCTGCTGTGAAAGGGACAGAGGGTCAATGCTTAATGTGAGCTGGTGGTTACCAGTCAGGGCAACTGGCGCTCATTTTTGGAGACATGCTCTCATTTTGATGAATCAGACATTTACTGAGAGCAAGGTACATATATGTGGAGTTATGTATAGTAAAATTTTGGTTAACTATAGAAACTTACCTTCATGATATTTTTGTTGTCGATATTTTATCCCCTATTATTTTTGTTTCCAATATTCTAAATACCCTGCAGACAGCTAAAGAAGAAACAAAGATTCTCTCCAGGGTGCCTGGCTGGTACCTTAAAGAAATATAAATGCGTATAAATGGTGTACCAGAAAATTAAAATGCTGCTTTGGATCCAGTATATGATTTCATCAGTAGCACTGGCAGAATCATTTAAAGCATTATGGTAACAAAGCATTAGTGATTTTGAGAGGTGATGTAAGGATATTACCCATTCTGGAATGCATCCCTTAAGAGGCTACTGTAATACAAATGACTTACAGATTCACAGTGCTTTGTGTAAGAGGCTGGAACCACAAAGCACTCAAAATATACATTTCACTGTTCCCTACTGCACCAACCAAGATTCAAATAAGAAACCCGCTGGTTTATACATACAGACGTCTGAAGTGATCTCATTCACCAGCTGAGATTTCCTACCAGAAAAATGAATTTCCCACAAATTAGTTTGAGTTTAATTTACATTTAGTTTTGAATTTTGGGTGTGTGGATTACATTTTATATGCAGTTACCGGTAGGTTTAGGGCCAACACTATAGTTGCAGACAGGGGCGCAAGTAGACCCGAACTTCGGGGGGGCTAACAGGGGTGGCCGGCATGGCTCGCAGATGGGGTTGCGGGGGCGGAGGGTCGCGGGGGTGTCGGGTGGGGTAGAGGGTCACGCGAGGGAAAAAAACAACAACAAAAAACGTTCCTTTCTGCCGGCCAGGTCCCGCGTCTCTGGCCCTGCTCCTGCTCTCCTGCTTCCGATTTCAGGAACAGGAAGCAGACAGCCAGGCTCCCTCCTCTAAGCCAATCACAACGCTGCAATGCAGCGTTGTGATTGGTCTGAGCGCCGTGACATGGCACTCAGCCAGGGGCTGTAGGGGTGGGCATGTTCTCGACGCAAGATGTAATGCAGCCTGCATGGGGAAGGGGAGAGTGTGCATGACTGTTTGGGCGACACAAGAGGGGTGACCAAATAGTCACTGGGCACTTGGGAGTGGGCATACCACTCCTCCCCTGCCCTGCTCCCTGAGCAGAGCAGTCTGCTCACCCGCCCGCCCGCAAAGGAAACATAAAATGATAATAACTTAAAGTTATTATAATTTTATATTTCCTTTCCACTGCTCGAAAGCAGTGGGGCAACGCTCTTCTGCCATAGCGGGGGAGCCGCCACTGGGGGCTAACACTCCCATCCAGTGCTGGCCCTAGCACTGGTCGCACACAGTGCAACAGTCTTTTTTGGCGCCCCTCCCCCATTTCCTCCTTTTCCATAAATTCCATCACTACCACTCACCAACAATGCACCTCATCTCTCTATAGCACCTTTCTGACAAACATTTCATTTTTTATAGCGCTGCTCATAGTTTACTCACACTCAGTTCTGTGACCTGCATGGTACACATTTTTTGTAGCAGGCACATTAACCCTCTGCGCTGTGTGGGTGGCAGGAGTGCCCATGTGAGTGCACGGTGAGCGATGCAACAGTGTGAGAGTAGGGTAAGAGGAGTGACTGCAGGGTGAGTGAGGTGACCATATCAATTTAGGTGCGGATGTAAGTGCAGAGTGGGACAAATTAATGCATGGTTAGTGATGTGCTTGTTTGAGTGAGATTGCAGATTGAGCAGTGAGGGGGACAGGTGAGTGAAGTGTCACATGAGTGCAGGGTGAGTAGTGTACTCATGTGACTGCAGGGTGAGGTACAGGGTGAACAGCGCAAGTGCATTGTGAGTGCAGAGTGATCACTGTGAGTGCAGGGTGAGCGGGTGAATGGTGTGAGAGCATTGTGATCGCTGTGAGTGCAGGGTGAGTGTGAAAGTGAAGGGCGAGAATGAGGAGTGTGTCTGGGAATGCACCCTGCATTGAGACAACACTTGAAGTAATTCAGCATGTTATTGACGGCGGCGTAGGGTTTAAGATACGAGTTAAACTATTGCTATTATGGCATTAATCAGGGATCGAGGGTGAAGGAAATAAATAATGTGCTGATCCTGCAACAAACTTCCAGTCTTATGATTAGAGTTGCCAGCTTATTATTTTGATGTCCCAGATGGTACAAAAATGAACAGTCACCTAAAGCCGTATTTTCAACACTTATCTGTGCATACTTCGAACAGCAAATATAAATAAAAAGCACTTTTAATTGTGAAGCCCTTTCAGCCCAATGGGCGTTGCGCGCTTGGTTGCAGAATATTTTGCTCTTTATAACCAGTGCTTAATTTGAGCCGGTGGTTTCCCTTATCAACACCAGCGCTTGTGACAGTCTGCCACAAGGTGGCGCTGTCTGGCTAATTTAGAGATGACCACAACAATAGTCAATTGTTAATTCAATACACATTAAAAAATTAATATTGCCTGTCGCTGAAGCCATTCTTATAGCTTTGGGGGCCTGGAATAGTCCAAATTGTCACACTTGTAGGAGTGTGATGATTAATAGTTGTGTTGTTATTATAATTGGCAGCATGTCAGGGGCGCAATGTGTGGTGCGAGCTGCCGTGGCCTCCTGATGAGAGCCCTGGCACTAATTTATTTACAAATTAAGCACTGTTTATAGCTGTGAGTGGCCCTGCCCCCTTGCAATCTGAATCACATATTTTTTTATGTACTTCAACCGCTGCGACTACGTTGTCAAATTAAATATAAGGGGCAGACATTTCTGGTCGGAAAGAACAACATCTTTAAACTGTCACTAAGGCAGTGGGGGTGAGCGATATGTGAAACGAGGAACACAACACTATAATGTATACTGTAAGTCTTAAACATGAGGGCATCCACTCTCTCAAAAGGGAAGACTTGGGACCTGTGAGCTACAGGCACTGCCATTCATCTTACTTCTAAGTTTAAAACTAGGAATAGTTTCGGCACACGAGTCAGGTGTAAATAGCACGGCAACTTTCATACCGAACACGGACCAACAATCCTGTTACTCTGGCAACCGTGAGCGGCTGCAACGTCACTTCCTCTGTGGAAGCTCTGCCAGGGTACGCGTGTTGTCTCTACTGCTCCGCACGGGGCGGCCGTGTACTATCCCGACTGAAGAGGAGGCTGCGACGCAGGAGGGCTCGCGGAGGCGTGCAGGAGGATGGCCGCTGCCACAGAGTGCCAGAGCGGCGCCTCCGGCCGCCACGAGAAGAGCCTGGGTTTGCTCACTACCAAGTTCGTCACCCTGTTGCAGGAAGCTAAGGACGGAGTGCTGGATCTTAAAGTGGTCAGTGCGACTTCCGTACTCACTGGAGAGGCGTCCTACATGTGCAGGGGTCTAAGAGCGCCGCATTCCCCATTCGTATTTGTTTGGTGGTGGGGTGCAGTCTTAAAGAGCCGAACTTTTTTTTTCCACATGTAGCACGGTTAGGAGAGGGTGGCAGAGAATGAGACACCTGGAAATTGAGGGTTCTCATCTCGAGTCTTGCTGTTCGTCCACGGTGATTGAACATGTCAGTCTTTCGTGGATCTGAACCTTTGCTCTCTTTGCGAGGTGTTGTTGCTGTTGAGACCCCAAGTAGGGGGAATGTTTTTGTAGGGTTCCCATGGGAGCCACGTCCTTACAATATAATCAGTTATATGGAGGCGAGATGTCGTGCTTGTATCACAGCATGCCTTTACTCAAATGTACAGTGGTCCATGGAAAAGATCAGGAGTGAAAGAACTCACCATAACTCAAGAAAAATAAACAAGCAAACCTACGAAAGTAGGGATCAGGTCCCCCAAAAAGGTGGGGAATAATTAGCGTAGGCGATATGCATCAATGTTACATTATCATTGGAAAGGCTATCGCAACCTTATCAAGCCATACTGCCATACTCTATTAATTAAAAGCTTAGCAGTGTGTATTGTAAAAGCATTTGAATATACAGTTTACAGTTCATGTTTTCATGAATGGATTGCATACAGGGATCTCAGAGATTTATAATAATGCTTTGTTTTTATTGGTGGTCTTAAGACTCCGCCTGACTTTGAGCGCTATAAATTAAATTAACTAGATTTTACCTGGAATGGAAATATGAAAAGAACAGTTAGGTTATTTTACCCATTGCAAGTAATATACATATTTCCCACATATTAACGAGTTGGCCTTATGAGTGAATCAGAATGACCTTTTAAAACAAGGGGGTACGTTTGCATGGGGCATTGAAAAAGTACAGTTTTTTAAGAAGTAAAGTAAATGTCCTGGATTCAACGTTATAATGCCTAGGTGCAAACGGTGTGAGAAATGAGCGACAGCTTTAAACTGCAGCCTTCTGTTGTCTATGACGCCCCATCTCACTAGTTACCTGTTTGAAATACTGATAACTATTTTACATATTGTCTTTCCGAAAGTAGGCATCTAGCAATACATGAGTCTTGCATATTCCAACCAGTAAGCAATGTGAAAGATCCTGGACCAACCCATGAGCTCTAATCATAAATTATTGGTGGGGCCTAAACTCCACAAGCCCTCATAACCTAGTGCCTATGAGGGTTCACTCTTTGTAGTCGACATGTTGTTGTGAATGGTGTGAAAGTTTTGATAGGAGGGCGGTCTAGTTTAAATTTACGTGAGAGACTTGCAGATATGATGAAGAGGATTTCTCATTTGAACAAGTCTAATAATGTTGGCTCGTTATTCCCAGTGTACTGTTATCTGTTCACTTTTCAGTGGTCAACATTATTTATGCAACATTTTGCCAATTCAGTCTTCTCCATGTAATACAATTCCTTCACTTTATTGCGTTCACAAAAATTCTCACAAGGTGTTCCACTGTATGCATTGCACCAATACCTTTCGAATTGGGCCCTCTGAGACAGATTGTAGAAAAGATTTAAAAATATTAACATTTTTAGATCTAGTTGAATGTCATCGTACAGTGCCCATTGGTGTAGTAGTCCAAAATACTTTGGGGACATGCAGAATGCTCATTGCAGGAGTAAGTAAAACCAGGTCTTGTAAAATCAGATGGGGGAACATGCTTTTTCGGTGGCTGCAGCAAGGCTGTGGAACAGCCTTCCTGAGCCATTCAGGAGGGTTGACCCTTATCGTAGGTATGTTAAAACTTGGCTTTTTGCGTCGCCTTAGAGGGGTGGGGGCTTCTCTGTGTAGGTGGTTGGCCAGCTGGCTTTCACTAATATGCTGATGTGTCTGACCTAAGCTCTTTGATACCTTTTGGTTATGTGCGCTCTATAAAAATATACAAATACAAAATAAGTAACATGCCCTCTAGTTTAGCAGTCTGGCCACCACTCGCTGTTTGCTGGAATTCTGTGCACCCATCCCATTATGAAGAGGTTAGTTAGTTAGGCCCTTGGAGGCAATACGTGCTGGACCTGTTTTTAAGAAAAAGCTCCATTGATTTGCCCTCCGTCTTTTCTAGGGACACACTATCTTGAGACTATTGCTAACAGAGAGTCCTTTTTTCTCATGCTATATTCCTAAAACCTGATACTTGCCTGCAGATCTGTGATGCAAGCCTTCATCTCTTTTTTTATCAAGGTATATAACCAGGTCAATTGTGACTTCGTTTCGGTGATTGTATTGACAAGCCTTCTTTCTGTGATCAGTGCGTAAAAACCCCAGATCCAGGGCAGTAGCGCCTGTATTCTACTCTAATCATTTGTGATGTCTTGCCAAGTCCAGATTGTGAGAGAAGGGGTGTAAAGCAGTGAGGCGAGATTCAGGAAGGGGGAAAGCAGAGTACAGGGATAATGAGCACAGCGGACCCAGGATCCAATCCCTGTGTGTTCCATGTCCATTGGATTTATTACAGAAGCAAGCATCATGGCTTGAAGCGAGTAACCACGGGCAAATGAGAATGGTGTCTATCTGCTGTCTGGCCACTCCCCAAAATTATGTATTGACATCTATCAGTAACGGGGATATTTTTAATCGACGGTTTCTGAGTCACATCAGACAACAAGAACAAAGGACAAGTTGTCCATGTCACTCCGAACCTAGAGGTGAAAATCATTGTCTTTATTTAGAGCCTTCCCTGAGTCTTTAGAGATCTTATGAGGGTTTTATGGCAGATCACAGCCAAAGAGGGAGCAAAGGCTTTGGAGCCCAATTTTGTAAATTATTATTATCATTATGATTATTTTGCTATTCTGTCAGAGCAGTGAAAAACATAAATAGTTTTTCGCTGCTCTGATGTTGGAGTAAGGAATAACTGGTTCTGAACCTGATATTTGAAATTAAACTTCCTATGAAAGATGAACATCGCAATTAATTTCTGTGTTGCTGTGAATTTCAGTGGCCCCATGGTTAATTGCATGTCACTTGTAATTTTATATTCACTCTCAGATTTCGTTATCTCCCATAACCTCAAACTTAAATAGCAGTAAATGGCCAGGAACTCTGCAGTCACTTGCGTTTGTGGTGTTTGTAGAAAAATGTAAGATGGCGTCTGTAGTGTCCTCCCAAGCCCGGGTACAGACAAATGATAACACCACACAAGAAGCTGTCTTTATTCCCCAGCGTGTAACTTTTAACTGAACATTCTACATCGTGAATTCTATCACTGTTATACGGAGTCCATCAGGAAGCAAAAGGTCCCATCATCCCTAAATCACAAAACATTACATTTCCCCCGTTGTCAATTAAAAAGTACTAATATATATATATATATATACACATATATATATATATATATATATATATATATATATATATATACACATCACTACTCTTCAAGAAGTCATTTTGGTGTTCAAATCAATCGCCCTGATCTGGTCATGTGAGGCTACGGAGATACTTGAGAAGTATCCATGACTGGTGACAAAGACATTGATATTGTAGTTGGGCACTCTGGATTCTCAGGCGGATAATTCTCTCTTCTGACATCTGGAGCTGGCGAATGTCGAGTCAGGTGCTTGAAATGCAAAGAATCTCGCATAATGGACTTTCCAGGATGGTGGGCAGTCACCATGTGTCCTTTACTAGTCACAACCCTCAGTGGGTCAGCATCAGAATTTCATTTCTGTTCCTGCCTGACAATAAGTTGGTCTCTTCTTTTGAACACAGTGCTCCGAGCACAGCATCGTCTGTCCAAATAGGTCTTCATTTTGCGTTTGCAAGACGAATCAGTGGTGCAAAGTTTATCGATGTCAATAGATCTCTGTGTTCCATTGTGGCAATTTGGTTCCTGTGGCTCTCCCAAACATTAAGGTGGCAGGGCTTTCACCCATGGTAGAATGGGGAGTTGACCTGTATGCACGAAGATTAGACTGAAGAACTGATTTGAGTTCAAGCTTTTCCAGCGCAGTCGCTGAACGGTCTTCTTGAGGGTGCCCATGAATCTCTTGACAACACCATTCACCTATGGTCAGAGAAGTGTGATTTTCTGATGCTTGACATTTAGATGAGTGAGAAAATCTTTACATTCTTGACTATTGAAAGGCCGGGCTGTTGTCAGATTACAAAATTGGAGGAACACCCAATGTTGCAAAAATACTTTCTAATCTCTCAATGACTTTGTCATGAATAGTTGTCAATAGATCTGCCTCAAGGGGAAAATGAGAATATTCATCAGCAATTACTAGTAGATGATGTTCATTGTCAAGGGGTCCAAAGAAATCAATTGCAATCTTCTCCCATGCATACTTTGGAAGATCAGACATGTTTAACCAATGCAGGGTTGTTTTGGATTATAAGCAGTTGCACAAATTACATGCCCTTAACTCCCTTTCTACTCTTTCATCAAGACGAGAGAGCCACAATTGGTTCCATAGAGCTCGTTTAGTAACAACAACTCCACTATGTCCCTCATGGGCCAGTTCAATAACTTATTGTCTCAGACTCTCTGGTATAACAATTCTCGACCCCCGTAAGATGATGCCTTCTGGGGTAACTGAAAGTTCTTCCTTCACATTTTTGAATTTCTGGTATTCAAGGCCATCATGAAGAGGTCGGGGGTATGTTTTTGCGATGATTGATGCGCAATAGTGTCTTTGAGTAAATCTCTGTCAATGCTTGTGGCAGCAATGACTTTTTCCACCAATAGGGCAGCAGAGGTACTGGATTTCAGGATGAAGTTAACATAAGCTGCTTCAGAAGTAATATCAGGACACTGTATTGGGACACATGAGAAGTAGTCAGCAGGGTTTTGATCTTTTCTTGGTTGATGCACAATCGTATAATCATACTCCTGCAGTTGCAACCCCCACCTTGCAATGCGAGGGAGCATCTTAACTTTAGCATTGCTGAAATGGTGACCAATGCTTGGTGACCACTATGAAATGTTTTCCATATAGGAACGCATGAAAATGCTCATAAGCCCACACCACAGCGAGGCTTTCTTTTTCAGGCGGTGAATATGCACATTCCGTCGATGACAAACTTTGGCTAGCATAAGCCACAAGGGCATTGGGATGTCCAGTGTGCTGGGCAAGGATGGCACCCCAGCCCCACTGGGCTTGCATCAACAACAACCTGCATCTGCAATTTCGGATCAAACTATGCCATTTCAGTGGCATTCTCAGTTGCATGCTAGTTTTGTTCACATTCATTTGACCATCGAAATGGCACATTTCGTTTAGTTAAGTCTCTCAATGGGGGCACTTACAGTGGCGAAGTCACGTATATACCTTGAACAATAACTGTTCATACCAAGGAAGGATCGCAGCATAGTTACATCTTGTGGGGGGAGAAGTTGATGACAAGACTTGTACTTTATTTGTATCCATAGTCATTCCTCCATTAGAAGAGATTTGACCAAAGAACTTGAGTTTGGTTTTACGAAACTCACTCAATGCCGCATTTAAAGTGAGACCTGCATCAGTAAGTATAGGTCACACTTGTGTAAGAGCTTTATCATGTTCCTTTCGTGTGGCCTCAAAAACTAGTATGTCACCACTGTAATTGAAAGCATTTGTGACTGGCTGTATTATGCGATGAATGCCATCCTGAAAGATATCTGCAGCTGAGGACACTCTGAAACGTAGCCTTTTATATCTAAATAAACCAACATGAGTCGAAAAGGTAGTAATGTACCTACAGTTCTCTTCCAATTCGAGTTGATGATACCCTTTTTCCAAATCAAAGCGGGAAAAGACTTTAGGTCCATTCAGCTGCGTAATCGTGTCAGCTATCTGCGAACCTGGATGTCGTTCTCTTTCAATCGCCTTGTTTTCTTGTCGCATGTCAACACAGATGAGCACGGCTCCTCCACTACCACTATGGGTGATACCCTTGGCTTTGGACCAGTGGACCACTCAATGTTGTTGTGCTTTAATAGTGTCTCAGGTTCTTTCTCAACAGTCTCTTGTAAATGAAATGCAATTCGACAATGCCGTTGAACAACAGAACGGATGTCCTGATTTATGTGAAGTTGCACTTTTATAGTCTTAAGTCTTACTAGCCCATGAACCGAGGATGGAAACTGGTTTGCTACCTCTTGATAGGCATTGACATTGCAATGTACAGAAATCAGCCCCATGTCAGTACTAAAACTGAGTAAACATGCACTCGATGAAGTCCCTTGCAAGACATGAATTTGGTGCTTGTACTTTTTTTTATTTTTAATTTTTTTTTTTTTTAATGCTTTACAGTTGCTATGATTGAACATTGACTTTGCAGTGGCGTCAAAGCAGCCCACATAAACACTTTGGTTTTCGACAGGCGTAACCTGGGTACTGGAGACAGTTCAGTCTACTTTTTCACCGGCATAATGTTTATCAATGCACCACTGTCTATGATAATTCTTATGGAGCACCCATTCATTTTCAGTGTGATTTTTGGACAGTGTCTAAATGAACATTGCACTTTGACTTTTTCGACCTAGCTTCGACTGGCATTCTTCCTTGCAAGAAGCTAAACCTCCATGGGCACATCGTCCACCGGTCAACATTGACATTGCACACCCATCTTCCTCTCCGCCACTTGACAATGAAGAACTTTTAGATGACGAATTTGATGACAGTTGATGTTGTTCAGTTTCTAGTTGCCTTAACTGATCTTGCCGCTTGTCCTTGTGGGTGTGATTGGGACGTCTCTGGAACTTTCTGGCATTCATTTTGTTTTCTCAACGTGATGCACTTGATCTTTCCCTTGCTTTGCAAACCGTTAGAAAATGGTTCTCTTTCCCGCATCCTTTGCATATCTGTCCAGTGGCGGTACATTTACCTTCACGTGGAAAGGAAAATCCAAATCGAAAACTCAATTTCATTTTCTTTGGAGACATTACTTTATGACCTTCTACACTGAGCGCTGATTCATTTTGGGCTGTTCCGGCCTCCATGTTAGCTGCTTGTCTGTCAACTCTTTCTTCCACTCTGGCAGCAATGAGTACTCGCTTCAAGCTGAGTGTCTCTTTTAGCATTCGTCGTCTGAGGGAATCAGAGAGACAACCGTTTATTATTTTGCGATGCGTGGCCTCTTCATGATTGAACTTGTTGCACTTGTAATGCTTTATGAGCAAATGAAGTTTTTCTACAAACTCATCCATTGTTCACCAGCCTTCTGACTTTCTAGGTTGAAAATGTACCTTTTATAGTCGACATTTGGCATTGGATTGAACTTGGTGTTCAGCACCTCTTTAATTTGATGGTATGTCACTTCACCACTTTGTGGTATTTTCTTTATCCCTCCTTTTACTCCTCCACCCACTAAATACTTTTGATATTTAATGATCTTTTTGTCATTTGCTTCTTCCAGCACATCAATGAAATAATCGAAAGATTCGATCCAGGCAGTCCATCTGTTACCAACATTCTGTTTTTTGGTGGTATTGAAGAGAGGCAGTGGGTTTAGGAATGCTGAAGCATCATAACCTGTGGAAATTTATGCTGTTTGGAGCGGAGCTCGCTCCGGCAGTGTCTGCTGTCCGCTCGGACCGGCACCTTCGCCAAGCACTAGCGACGTGCCAATATTTGGATCGTCGCGCCTGCTCTCTGGTTGTGGGGCCCTGTCTACTTATTTGGCAGTGAGTAGTGGCTTTGCTTCTTGCACAGGTTCTTCACCCTTCTCACCTCTTTGAATGGTACTTGATTTCTACTGCCTTTAGCATTTCTTTGCAACGGCAATGTTTCCACTTTTAGCGCTTTCTTGCACTTGGCTATCACTGCCTTTAGAGATTTTCTAGACCTGGTTATCGCGGCCTTTAACATTGTCAATGAATGACGGCTCTGTGTTAGGCTGTGGTGCAGTATCTCTTGTCTCTACCAGCAAATTTCTAGCCAACAGCAAACTTTCTTTTAAGGCCTTCACTTTCTTCACAGGTCTTTCACTGGCTGGAGTGGCGCTTTGACTTCACATACGCCACCCATCGATTTTCACTTTGACTGAGGCACACGTGGCATGCACGAGCAGTTTGCTGGACCACGGCAAACTCTCCGGGAGAGTACTCTCAGTTCATCGGATTGCGGAGTTTACATAATCCCCCTATCTCGTCGCCAGTTGTAGCGTCCTTCCCAGCCAATACAGGCAAATGATCACGCCACACACAGAGCTTGGTATTACATGTCTTTATTCCTCAGCATGTAACCTTTTACTGAACATTCTACATAATGAATTCTATCACTAAACACCCACGCACTTACGTCAGGAACCAAAAGGGTCCCGTCATCTCTAACTCACATGACACTCCATTTCTAGATCAGAGCAGCGTGGGGCGTGTAGGTCAGTGGCACTCCTGTATTCTAATAGTATTGACCTGATTTTACTCAAAATACATGCTATCTAATTTATAAAGCGGGCAGCTGCCAGCCAATCATTCAGGCGCTGGAAGCAAGAGGAAAGCTAATGAATGAAACCAATCATTGGCTGAAAAGGCAAGTTCTTTCCCAAACTGATTTTTCATTAGTAATTTGACGATGAGAGCGAGGCAAGGCATTTCAAGCACTAGCGATCAGATAGGTAAAAGAAAGGAACCCCCTTGTCATTTGACGAAAGCGAGGGAACTTCTAAAGTGGGGCTTCCTCTGATCTAAGTATTGACACAGCCTCTTGCATAGGTACTTGGGGCCGACCTTATGAAAAGAGCAGTAGGCAATAACTAGAGCTTTAAAAATGATTTTTCACTTGATGGAAAGCCAGTGGAGTTCCTGGAGCTGCAATTTAACTGATTGACATCTAGGTAGCCGAAGGATCAGTTTGGCA
The DNA here is from genome assembly GCA_963921515.1 of Calotriton arnoldi. Classification (NCBI taxonomy): domain Eukaryota; kingdom Metazoa; phylum Chordata; class Amphibia; order Caudata; family Salamandridae; genus Calotriton; species Calotriton arnoldi. The sequence goes on from CAWUFW010006668.1 coordinate 1,060,620, forward strand.
GCAGTGTTTTGAACTATTTGCAAGCGATGATCAAGCAAATATCATCGCTGGCCCATATTACAAAGGGTTTGCATAATCAAGACTGGAAGTAATGGACACATGCATAATGTTTTTGCCACACTGTTGGTACGAATTCTAAAGATCAGATCAGTGAAAAGCACGTTTCCACCACCGATAAGATCTGCAGTGATAAGAGAGCTTGTCATCAAATTTGACCCCAAGATTTTTTGCTACAGAAGTAGGAATTGGAGCAAGGCTTAACTCAGCATGCCACCAATCATTACGCCAGCGGGCTACGGAATGTCTAAACAAAAGAATCTGCATCTTAGAGGAATTACATCTCAAACAGTTCCTGTTCATCCAATCCACCACCTCAATTTCTTCAGCAGTTTCTCAGCATTTCTTAAAGGCAAGCTGCCCAACTGTTCCTTTTCACCAAAAGCGGACATGTTGATTCAGTCCTCTAATGTTCTAAGTGTGTACATTTTCCTTGACCTAATTGATTTTGATCACTCGCCATGACCTTCTGCACATCTGGTATGCTATGTCATATAACATTCATACTCCATGACTAGTAATTGGAAAAAAGAAAGATAATCATTATACCTTCCCCACTCTGACTACCTTCTCTTATCAGTAAAAAATGATCCCTCCCCACATTATAAATGTGTTGAATATGCTCTTACAATTATGACCTTGTTCTATACAAAGAGCCAACAAGTTCCCCCTCCCGGACCAGGCAGATAATCACAAGCTTATTTCAACATTCACAAGGAATTCCTAAGACCTGGAATTAAGAAACATTTGTAGATATCAGTTGTAGGAACAATTCTGTATAGGTATTTGATTTATTGATCATTCTAAAACAAGCAAGTCAGCCCATTACATCAGTTGAGTGTTTCCTCTGTCCCGTCTCCAGTTCTTGCCCACATTCTGAAGCATGGTGTTTAATTGATTTAGCTGCATCCTTTTGGTTGCCACAAATTTTATTGAACTCTCAAGACCTGTACGGTCCAGCAGCCAACAAATCCGGAAACAGAGAACGTATAAAGAAAATGCAAAAACAAATACCTGTACAGTGCCCCCCACCGCATTCTTGCAAGATGATACATAGTAAGCCCGGAAATCAGATCACTCGATCCAGTTTCACTCGATCCCACCCTAACCTGCAAACAGGCGAATTTCGTTGTTTACCAAATTATCTTACAGAACTGACCAGTTCTAACACTGTGCCCCTGTAATCTGCCCAGGCCTGCCATATCTTTGTGTGTTTTTGTGGACAGCCCTGGGACTTATACTCTGCCACTTCCAGACCCATACTATAATCCAAACCGCCCTTCCACACCACCAAGGATGGGGAGCCGGGGCCTTCCACTCCCTTGCTATGTAGTGCTTCGCCAAGATCAGGACTAGGAATAACATCGACAACTTGTGTCGTTTGCCTCCTGAATGCATCTGTAATATGAAAGAGAGTGAGTTTCGGGTCCATTGAGATTATCTAGCTCAAGACCCTTGCCAGAAGTGATTCAGAGCGGGACTGCCCTGCCCTTTCCCAGTATGACGACAAGTCGGGGAAGCAATCATCCCCATCCACCACAGCCGGTGACAGGTGAAATACACCCTATGAAGATATTTAAACTGAATCAGCCTCCCCTGGCTGGTGTGGCTGCATTCCGAGGTGTGCCTAGAGTCTCGATCCAATCCTCATCCTCCGATGCCCCCACATAAGCCTCACATGCCCGTCGGAGAGCTATGAACATGTCCGGGTGGTCAGAGATAAGCGTTTGGTAAACTCGTGCAATCTTGTAGTCACCTAGATCTCCCATAAGGAGGTTGCCCTCTAACGGATTACATTCGGAAAGATCAGGTGAAGATGCAATGTATGGGGTTATGGCATGGCTGAGCAGCAGATAACAATGGAACGGACTACGGTCCCCATATGGCCCCCTTGCTCAGCTAACCTTAAGCTGGCCACTGTTCCTTGTGTTAAGAAAGTAAGAGCGGGAGGCTGCTCGTTTTGTGCAAAAGCCCCAGTGTCTGGAATGCACTTCCACCCCCATCAGGAAAGTCCAGAACCACTTAACCTTCAGGAAACTTCTGAAGACCTGGCTTTTCTTCGCTTAGGATTTTACTTGGTGCATTCTGCCTCCCTGGCCATTGCTGTATTTTTAGATTTTGGGACTAGCGTTGGGAATCCCCGTTGCTGGGAGCGTTTATGCGCTCAATAAAATGTATAACATAACGGTGGAGTTGATATTCTGCCTGCAAGGTCTGAAATGATTTAAAGACTGTCCCACTCATGACATCGCCCAAGGTGTTGATTCCAGTCAGATCATATCTATTGAATCTTTTCAGTGCAGCCACTGTGTCAGTCTCCCCCAGCACCCCATCCATTGAAGGGAGTGCCTCCAATGAGTCCGGACAACTCTAGTTGCCGGGGGAAGACCTCTGCACTCGCCCCGCCATATAGGTATGAAATAAGTGGAGTGTCCCTCATTGCCCATTTTTCAGACGCATCCGCAGGGTCGCCCTGTATGTCTACCACCAATCATTAATGAACAGGAGTTGCAACGTCTGATGATACAATTCAATATTCGCCGCAGTGATGCCCCCGCAGTAAGCAGATTGAAAACACTTGCCAAGGGCAATGCAAGGGGTGCTGCCCTCCCACAGAAAACTATTAAGGATGGAATCGACAGAGCGAAACCATTGACGTGGGATAGCGTACAGGAAATGTTGTAGTTGGTACAAGGGTTGAGGCAGAGACACCATTTTGAGTATCGCAGACCTATCGGTTAGGGAGAAAGGCTGAACCAACCAAACATGTAATCGAGCCGGAACAGGGTCTAATTTACGTGTCCATGCCAATGCCACATCAGGGGATACAAAGACGCCTAAGTACTTGAAGCCACTCGTTGTGATCTGTAATCCTGATGCCCAATCAAGGTCCTGTAGTAGCCACCCACCGCAAACACAGAAGATTTGGAGATTTTAAGATAACGGCCTGATGAATCGCCAAAAATGTGCATGATTTGTAGCATACGCTGTCCAGAGGCAGCAGGGGTAGTCAAAAAGAAAAGAACGTCATCCGCGTATAGTGCTATTCGATCGGAGAGGCCAGCCTCCCACTCAAAACCACGGACCTAGGCATCCATCCTCGCCTACGCTGCATAGGGCTCCATAGCGAGAGCGAACAGCAGAGGAGAAGGGGGGCGTCCCTGCCTCGTCCCTCCCCGAATTGGGAAAGAGTCCAAACTAGCCCCGGCCACCTGCACCGTTGCTGTCAGACCGATTTACAATAACTTAAGGTAGGATAGAAATCTGAGACAAAAATTCAGGTGATGAAGAAGTATACCCAACTTGTGGAATTGAAGGCCTTGCCTATATCAGCAAGGAGGACCGCAGTGGGCCCCTCCAGCTGATCAGCCAACACCAGGGCATTAAACAAGCACCGAATATTGTGTTTGGTAGTATGGTGGGGCATAAAGCCGGCTGGGTCGGGATGAACTAAATCTGGGATAACGCATAGCCTGTTCCCCATCGCCTTCACAAGGATATTAACCTCCAAGTTTAAGAGGAAGATTGGGCGATATGAGGAGACTAGTGCCCGCCTACCTACCTGCCAGCCGGGCTTACCGAACATCACTATCTCTGTGTGGCACCAGTAAGAGGGAAGGGTAGCACCATCAACTGCTGTTTGAATCCCCCCAGCATATGTTCCTGAAGTTTTAGCATGAAGGTTTTGAAGAATTCACAGGGCAATCCGTTAGGCCCCGGGGCCTCCCTAGTGAGAGCATTGTCTAATAAGTCAGGATCTACAAGGGAGAGAGTTTTAAGAGGGATTGCTGTCACAAAGTCCTCCACCTTATACATCCTGAAAGTGGGCAGTGAAACAGCAGGCCACCTCCCCAGGATCAGTGAGTAAAGCGCCTGTTGAATCACGTACAAGAGGAATGGAGGGAGGGAGTCGGGAACACTGGCACTGCCTGTGGAGCATTTTACTTGATTTGCCACCCCACTGATATATGCGGCTCTGGTCCTCTTACCATGACTGTTTGGCCTCCTCCAAGAGGGTCTGTTGGTACTGTTGTTGCAAAAACCCCAGTTGTCTACATGCCTGTTGCCCATCTTCTAAGTGCAACATCCGAGCCTCGAGATCCACTAAGTCCTGTGCCCGACGTTGCCACTCCCCAGTAGAGAAACTAATACCAGCCCCCCGCAGTGTGGGTTTCATAGTTTCCCATAGCATCGCCTGGGACGTCACCGTACCAGTATTAACTACATAGTATTCCTCTATGGAGAGGTCAATACAGAGACTATAGTCCAGATTCTGCAAGTGCCTTTGCGACAAGCTCCAGGGGAATGCCGGGCGCTGGCGACCCACACGAAGTCGGATCAGTGAATCAGTTTTCTTCTTTACTTGTTTTTTGCTTTATTGACAGTATTTATATAGTCTGGAGCTAGCCATAGGAGTTTGGGTGAGGGGCAGCTCAATGCTCATATCCGGCTTGGAGTATGAGAAAGCTTTAGGATAGTATGACAACAGGCATTACTTTCTTTTTTACTTGCAGAGTGTCCACTTTTATTTGGTTCATGCTGCAGATGACTCGGTAGCAGAAAGAGAGGAACAGTTTTCAGTCAGATAGTTCTGCTTTATAGATGACGCAGAGTAAATGGAATTGAGCTCCTGATGGAATGAAACACTGCAGGTCCTTTATTGTGGATGTCAGACCCCATTTTGGAAGGGCTGGGGGAGGGGGCATAGGGCAGACTGGCTACTGGGCCCCAACTGTGGTGTTTGAGGATACCACTTGTGTCCTGGGGCGTGTCCTAGTATGGCTCTACAAACTGGGCCAAGCAGTACCCTTTCCACACTTAACTCTCAGCTTTCTAAGGAGGACCAGTAATGGGCTTTTCAGGGAGGTAGTGTTAGGGGACCACAGCTCAAAACTCAACAATAAATCAAAAGACCCTGCTAGACCTGACAGCCTTAGGGTGGTCTTCTCCCAAACTTTTTGCCTCCCCTCTTCAATTTTTGCTGCACTTATCTGTGTCGGCCTAGGGCTCTGTGCACTTTACCACTATTAACCAGTGCTAAAGTACCTGTGCTCCTTCCCTAAAACATGGTTACATTGATGTATACCCAATTGGCATATTTCATTTATTTGTAAGTCCCTTGTAGAGTGGTATACTGCAGGAGAGTAGGATCTGCCTCTTATGTTGCCCCCACTTTTTTTCTGATGTTTACACTGGTTTCTGGCTATAGTCAGGCTGGGACCCTGCTAATCAGGGCCCCAGCCTCTCTGTTCTCTCTAAACGATTTGGAGTGCACTCTAGGTGCACTAGTGATTGGATACTGTGGTACCTTATGACTCCCTAGTATATGGTACCCTAGGTACCAAGGGCATAGGTACTCCACAGGCCTACCAGGGGCTGCAGCATGTATTATGCCACCCCTGGGAAGCAGACTAAATCTGACACCACAGGCCTGCTACTGCAGCCTGAGTGAGGAAGTGCTAGCACTCCTCACTGAGATATAGGTTCCCTATATCTCTCCTGCACACACATATAACCCTATCAGTCACCCCTAAGGCAGGCCCTATCAATCCTGAGGGCAGGGTGCTTGGCTTCTATGTCAGGGGGTGCCTCTGCCTGAGCAGGGCCCCTCTGCAGCTCTCAGAGTCCATTCTCTGGTGCTGTTTGTGGATGCGGTTAAACCATATACTTTTAAGTGCATTATATCCTCGCAGTAAAATGCTAACTTTGGAATGGCTGCATCGAAACATGTCGTGTTTGGTGTAAAACACCTTGGAATACTACCCCCCCGCCAGTCCTGGCGGCGGGGGTAGCATTCCACCCTTCTAGAGGGATAGACATGTACCTACTGTGGAAACACGGTAGAATCCGACAGAGCCCTGGCATCACAAAATGGATGCCACCAGTCACAGACACTGGGCTGCCCTCCTGCTGAGGACCAACACTCGCAGTGGAGGGAGCCCAACAATAGATAACCTGTCCCAAGGGGGTGTGACCACCTCCCAGACAGGGTTTAGTGTATTGGGGCTGGGTGGGTGCACTCTTAGAGTGCTTTGAAGTCCTGCACTGGGGGAGCAGAAGGCTCCTCTGTGCATATGCCAGTTCAAACCGGCTCAGGGGCTACCTGTCCCTGCTCTGGCGCGAAACTGGACAAAGGGAAGTGGGTTTAGCCACCCACTCCCCTGACCCTCCCATAGGTAGGGTCATAGAGCTAGTCCCTCCCCTCCTTTTAGTATAAGAGGGGGAACCTGTGCATTGCACCCTAGATTTCCCTGGACGACGCTCTACAAGAAGAATCCCGGACCTTCGACGTTCCACTACCTTTGGAAGACTGAAGAATCTCCCTTGGAGTCAAGGAGTGACTCCCCTGCTTGGCAGGCACCAAAAACTACAAACGACGGTCGCAAACTACGCCGCTCCCGCCGGAGTCCGAAGTCCCTGCAGCCCAAGAAGTGGATTTCCTGACTTCTCAAAGGCCATCGTGAGTCCCCAGCGAAGCTGAGGCCAATGGACCCCAAGAGTAACGAGGAACCGCGACCCCTGGGTACCGTGCACTATTGTCGAGTGCAACCCCTCACAACGTTCCACGAACTTGTGCTTTGGACCACGTGTGGTCCCAGCCTCCAGCAGGAATCCCTCCTAAGATCAGCGGCCTACCACGTCCCGAGTGACCGTGGGCCCCTGTGAGAGAATCCTCCCGAGGCGTCTTCGCGATCCCTTGCCAGCCGGCCTGTGGGTCCCCAGAAGACTTTCCAAAGAAACAAAAGGGCTCCCCTGGTTGCTCCAGGCCTGCCCTGACTTACCCTCGCTGGGTGAGTTCCACAGACCTTGCTGGTCTGCGCCATTGCCTCTTCACACTTTCCCAGAGACTTGCTGTTACCAAGGCTTGTTGGCTCCGATCGCGTTGCCGACACCGCAGTAAGCCGCAGACATCATGGGACACGCCGAATCCAGCTCCTGGTCGTCGTCGACGCCTCCTGGACCTCGTGGCTGAAGAGTCAAGGCAACCGTGAACGACCTGAACCCTGCGACGACGGTGGGCATTCATCTTCCTTGCCCCGAGTCACTGCCAAGTGACTTTGAACACTGTCCCCTCTGCTTTCAGGTCATCCTTCCACCGAATCCAGGCTTGGATTCCACCGGACACTTCTTCACACCGTCACAAGCAGCAAGTCTTCTTTGTTCGCCATTGAAAACGACGCCGCGACCCGACACCAAAGGACACCTGTGCACCCGGCTTCCCTGGGTGAGGTAACTCCAGCACTACGGTGCTCCTGTGGGTGTGGGCCCTCGAACTACTTACCCTGTAAGTGACTTGCTTGTAGGTTCACCAGAAGTATCCTAAAACTCTTACTTTCCCCGTGCGATTCTCGCACTGACTCGTACCTGGTTCGCGTCTGTGTTAGACACACCGCGTCCGACTCCCTTGCAAATCCTATCTGTAGACCGTATCCTTCGACTCGTACAGAGTCCGATCGGTGTGTTCGCCTCGAACACGCAAGGGACCTTGAACATTGATATCTCAATCGCGTCTGAGTGCATAGACTCGTACAGGATTCGCATCGGTGCCAGGTCACCGCGTCCGTCCCCTGTGGGTCTCCTACAACTACCTGGGGTGGTTCTTGGGGGTCCCTCGATTCTAGATGCCCTAGACCTAGGTCTAGCAAACTAAGATTGTAATATTCAATTGTGCTAAACTTATCCTGATAATATTTGACTTGTACATATGTTCTTATCCTCTAATCTCATAAAGAGATTAGTAGAGAGTGTTTATTAATAAATACATATATATTTGATATATATACCTGTGTGGTGTCTTTTCATTTGGTGATTCAAGAGATTGTGTGGTAAAACAAGCTGCTTTACATTCCTTCAAGACTTAGCCTGAAGGCTGCTCTCCACAGCTACCACTAGGATAGCTTTCTATAAAGGTTGTCTTAAACCTATCTACCATAAGAGTCGAATTGTTCTGGTGCAAGGTGTCCACTTTAATTAGTGAACAGCATATACCAGGCCAACTTCTCACATATACCATATACCCAGGGCCTGTAAATTAAAGGCTACTAGTGGGCCTGCAGCACTTATTGTGCCACCCCCCTAATAGTCCTACAAAACATGTCCCAGTTCTGCCACTGCTGCTTGAATGCAGTTTAAAACTGCCATGTCGACTTGCCATGAAAATCCCATTGCTAAGCCTTCAACTCCGCTTTCATTACATATGTCACCCTTAAGATAGGCCCTGGGTAGCCCATAGGGCAGGGTGCTGTGTAATTTAAAAGTTGTACATGTACTTTTGAGTTTTACGTGTCCTGGTAGTGAAAAACTACTAATTTTGTTTTTCACTACTGTGAGGCCTACCCCTCCCCAAGGATAACATTGGGAATTCCTTATTACTTTTAATAAACTGTCATTTCCAATTGGGAGCAGTTAGTTATGTCATGTGTGGTGTCTATAAAACTCTAATGGAACACCCCCCTTTAATGATACAGTTTGATTTTCCATTTTGAAAATGCCTCTTTAGAAAGTTGGCATTTTCCTGCCCTTAGCCCTTTTGTGCCTGTAGCCTGACTTGGGTCACCTGTCTGGGGGTAAGTGGCAGACGTGGTGAATTCCTCCCAGACAGTCACACAATAGAGGAATTTGGTGTGCCTGAATGGGCTATCTGCTGGCAGGATGGGGGGCGGGAGAGCTGAGCACAGCCCCACTTGCAACTGAATAGTCTGTGCCCTGCCTTCAAACACAGGGCCTAACGACCCCACATTGTCACTGCAGCCAGTGTGGAGCCAGTGTAAGGGAGGCAGGAAATTCCATGCACTTCAAAGCTGCTATGTAGATGTTTTTCCCACCTTCCTGAACCAGGGCATATAAAGGGGACCACGGGCACCAACTCTTCAGTACACTTCTGGACCTGTGGATACTCTACCAGGAAGAAGGACTGCTGTGCTGCTGGAAGGACTGCCACTCTGCTGGACTGCTGCTCTGAAGGACTGCTGCCCTGTTGTCCTGCTGCTCTGCCACCTTCTGCCTGGGTACAAGGACTGCATCTTCAACTATCACTGGACCTCCTGAGTGACTCACAAGGGCTAGTTTGCTGGCGCCTGTTCAGACTACAGGACACGAAAGGCTTCCTCCATCTTTTTTATTTATTTATTTATTTTTAAACTTTTTATTGAAAATAAAGCACAATATCCACATAGCAATACGATCGTAGGGTATATGATTAAAACAACATATTACGTCAATGTCAAATCCATCACATATTAGGGCAGTACAGGTTCTCAGCATTTGTTCGTCTCATTGCCATCTCCTCTGTGGGAGAAGTACAAATTTCCCCCCGATAAGCGTTCCATCCTCCCCATTTTCTATCCCATTTCTTAGGGCAGCCCCTCCTCTTGTAAACTTCTTTCTCCATGATCATACATCTGTCCATTTCTGCTACCCAACTTATCGTGAATGGTGGTGTGTTGGATCCCCAGGACATGGCCACTGCCCTTTTTACTAATAGGTACCCCAACGCCACCCACTGCTGTTCGATTTCCGTGAGGTCAGTAGGTTGCCACACATTGAGGATCCCTGTTTTTGGCGACAGCTGAATGTGTTTGCCCAGCGTATCTTTCATCTTAGTAGTGGTTCTTTCCCAAAAAGGGCGAATGAGAGGACAGTCCCAGAGGATGTGGTAAAAGGAGCCCTCCCGTCCGCATCCCCTCAGGCATAGTGCCTCGCTTCTGCTACCTATTTTCGCCAATAGGGTGCCCGACAGGTATGTCCTATGGAGTATTTTCAATTGTATGAGGCGGAACCGATGGTTCACAGCTATTTCCCTAGGGGACATCAAGGCGGCCTGCCATTCGTCATCGTCCATTTCCCTTAAGTCTGCCTGCCAGCGCGTTCTCAAAACCTGAAGGGTGTCTGGTAAATTATTGCAGAGTTTACGGTATGTGCTAGATACAGCTTTGGTCCTGAGTGGGTCTATGAGTAATCGGTCTTCTAAAGGGGATGCGTCGGGTAAGGTAGAGAGGTCAGGGACAGTGGTAAGAATGGCGTGTCGGATTTGTATGTATCGGAAGATCTCTCCTTGTGCGAGTGTATATTTGGTTTGCAAGTCAGTAAATGTGAGGAGTTCCCCCTTATCCACCAGGTCCCCCAATGTAGTGATTCCGATAGTGTCCCACCTATCAAATCCTTTGTGAAAGCAGAGCGACCCCAGTCTCTGTGAAGACCACAACGGAGTAGCCTTGGTGAACTTGTCCGCCCACCCCAGACGTCTGTTAGCCTGGTGCCAGACCGCCACTGTTTGCGACATGGGTCCAAGGTAACGGCCCCTTCGGATTTTGCTATAGAGGGCTCCCATATATCCTTCTCGGCCTGTTTGGTATTTTTCTAAGTGAAAGGCCGGGTTTGTTGGGGGGCCATGAATCCATTGGTTAACTGGTACCAATTGAGAGGCCCAGTAGTAAAGACGGAGATCAGGAAGGGCAATTCCTCCGTCGTACCAGCTCTTGGTAAGTTTCTGGAGGGCGATCCGCGGGGCTTTCCCGTCCCAGAGTAAGGTGCGGAGTTCACTTTCTATGGCTGTGAAGTAATGATCTGTTACGGGAAAGGGGCTATTCTGAAGGACATACAAAAATCTGGGCAAAGAGAGCATTTTAAATAGAGCTGCCCTGCCAAGGAGAGATAGGGGCAGCGATCGCCAATGTCGCACATCATCCTGTAGCCGCTGCAAGGGGCCCAGGAGGTTGCGGTCATAAAACAGTTTAGGGTCTGAGGTGATGAAGATGCCCAGATATTTAAAGCCTGTCTGTGCACTGGACTGAGTAACCCCCAGGCAGGCGAGGTGGAGGGCCGTGGAGCACATATAAGACTGATTTTGACCAGTTGATAGAGTAGCCTGCATATTTGCCAAAGTTCGTGATAACATCAAACAGTCTGTTTAGGGAAGTTCGAGGGGATGCCAGATATATAAGGATGTCATCCGCATATAATGAGATTTTATCTTCTATGTCCTCACTCCATTTTAGTCCCCTTATTACAACATCTTGTCTTATCCAGTGGGCCAATGGTTCAAGAGTGAGGGCAAACAGCAAGGGGGACAAGGGACAGCCCTGTCTGGTGCCTCTATGCAAGGCGAATATGCGGGAGGTGTGATTATTTACCCTTACCTGTCCTAGCAGTTCTGTGTATAGTAGTGTTACCCACCGTCTAAAATTGGGGCCAAAGCCCAGTCGAGCCAACACCTCAAACCGATATGGCCACTCTATTGAATCAAACGCCATGGTGGCGTCTAAAGAGAGTATGACCGCGTTTTCGCGCAGGTAGGACTGTCTGCCCAGAACATTATGGACCCGTCGAATATTTAGGGCGGTATTTCGACCAGGTATAAAGCCTGACTGGTCCTCATGGACCAAAGATGGGAGTACAGCTGTTAGTCGGGATGCTAAGAGTTTAGCCAGCACCTTAGCCTCCGAGCTAATTAGTGAGATGGGTCGGTATGACCCACAAGTAGTCCCTGGTTTGCCCGGCTTGCGGATGACAACAATATTAGCTAGCCTTTGGTCTAAGGGAAGGATTCCCCTTTATTTGCTTTCCTCATACATGTTTTTGAGGTGAGGAGCAACCTTAAGAGCCAACCCTTTCAGGAATTCAATGGGAATCCCGTTGGGTCCCATCGCTTTCCTGAGTTCAGAGCGAAAATAGCTCCACAAACCTCTTCTGCCGTGATATCAGCATCTAAGGCTTCCCTGTCGGCATCTGACAGTCGTGGCAGGGCCATTTCCTCTAAAAGCTGGCGGGATTCCTCAAACGAATACGAGGTTTTAGAAGTGTATATATCTTCTAGGTGGTTCGGAAACGTATCAGCCACCTCTTGAGGATCTGTAACTGATTTCCCATCTCCCAATATGATTTCCGGGACCCACCGCGATTCTTGATCTCGTTTCTCTAGCCATGCTAGCATTTTCCCGGCCCTTTCACCGTGCTCATAAACCCTGTGTCTAGTTTGAAATAGCCTTGCTTGGGCTTTCTCCCTTGCTAGTTCCCTGTATTCTAGTTGTTTATTGCGGAGTTTTTGGGCCGTATCAACAGTAGGGGAAGTATTATGTTCCGCCTCTAAAAGGAGCACTTCACTCTCCTTCTGATGCAGCTGTTCGTTTTGGTTCCGCAGGTACCCTATCTTCAAACCCAACGCCCGGCCCTTAATGACCGCCTTGTAAGCCTCCCAAATGGTATTCGCTGAGTCCACCGATCCAAGATTTTCAGTAAAGTAGTGATCTGTATGGGCGGCCAGGTCCTCTTTGATGTCAGGAATAGTGAGCAGCCATGGGTTAATAATTATGGGTCCCCGGTCCACGGGTTTGTAAAAGGTGAGGTCCACTACAAGGGGAGAGTGGTCGGATATTCCCCTGGGGAGGCCCTGAAGACATCTAAAGTTCCCTACGTCAGAGAGGAGGGTAAAAAAATAGTCAATTCGGGACATGCTATTGTGTGCATTAGAATAGTGCGTGAAGTGAATTTGCTTTGGGTTCAGTGATCGCCACAGGTCTGTAATTCCCATGGCGTGAGCAAAGTTTGCTAGTGGTGTGGGGCGTCTGGGAGAAACTGTATGAGGGTGTCTGTCGACCTTGTCGTCCATAGTCATGTTAAAGTCTCCCCCAGAACCAGCGTGCCCAGAGGGAGAGCTATAAGTATCTGTCCCAGTTCTTGTAGTGCTAGTTTGCCTAGGGCTGGTGGGAGATAGGCTGAGATTATGTTGAGATGTTTCCCTTCCCAGGTGGCCTCCAGTATTGCGAACCGACCCTGCGGGTCGGTCTGTACACGAGTTGGGGTAAGGGCTAAGTTCTTACGCATAAGGATTCCAGTGCCTCTAGAGCCGGATGTAAAACCAGCGTGGGCCACCAGTTTGTACCCCCATCGGTGGAGTGCCTTGCAGCTATTGCCCACTAAATGGGTTTCCTGTAGTAACACCAGATCTGGGGAATGACGTTTAAGATATTGCAGGACTATCCCCCTTTTGATTTTACTTCCCAGTCCATTGACGTTCCACGTCAGTACGGACAGCTTCCTATGTGTTGTATGAGTCATGGCAAGTGTTACGAGGCGACAAGTCTGTAGCTCTTAGCCAAGAGTTGGAGCTTGCGGTGCCGGATTTGAGGACAGGGTGATGTAAGCGATCTGGTTGCTTTGGGAGATCCCTCCCTTCCATAGCTGCTGATGTCCCCCAAACGTTGTTTCTTGGCCTCTCAAGCCTGAGATACCCCACTGCGTTGTGTGTGCTGTGCAACAAAATCAAACCATTAAAACCCCAACTAACCCCCTCCCCCCCCTGTACCCCCTCCCCGCCGCCAGTGGATTTTGAACTATCCACCCCCAACAAGGCAGAGTGCCTGTCGCCCTCCCTCCCATTCGTGAGGTGCCTGGCTAACCGCAACCAGTCCTCGCCGTCCCTCCCGCTTTCAATGTTATTTTAGTTATGACTAACATTACAGTCCAGTCCTATAGGTGTTTTGATAACAGTGTCACATTTATCCCCAGTACGCTGGGTTTCGGAGGTCCCTCCGTCGATAGCTGAGTCGTTGTTTTCTTATTCGGTCGTTCTTGGCATTACAGGACTCAGTTCAGTGGGTGTAGGTCCATCGGTCATGAGAGGCCCTGCAGCCCTATAGATTGGGTCAGTGTGTGTCCTCCAGATCTCCTTCTGATCGTCCCTCTCCCGTGACAGGGGGCTGGCGTCTGCCTCCACCAGCGCCTCCATTATTCCGGCCGTCTGGGTGTTTGCCCGCTCTACGCCAGCCCTCTATCCAGTCCCAGGCCTCCTCCGGGGACAGGAAGAACCAAGTCTTTCCGTCGGATTCTATTCGTAGTTTGGCCGGGAATAACATGGAATACTTGATGTTTTTATCCCGGAGCGCTTTCTTTATGGTTGTGAAGCTTCGTCTTTGGGCTTGCACCTGGACCGTGTAGTCCGGGAAAAAAGTGATATTTGCATTGTCTAATTTCAGGGGAGGTCCAGTCCTGGCAGTTTGTAAAATCACGTCTCTGTCTCTGAAGTTAAAAATCCTCGCGATCAGTGGACGTGGAGGAGCCCCGGGCCTTGGGCGCCCGCCGGGAACCCTGTGGGCGCGCTCTATGGAGAAATAATTGGAGAGACGCTTGGGTTGGAGTTTATTAAGTATGAGATCCTCGACGAAGAGGTCAGTTGTGGGTCCCTCCATTCGTTCCGGTACGCCGAGGATGCGGATGTTATTTCTTCTGGCCCTTCCTTCATATTCGTCGAGGAGGTCCTCCATCCTTTTTTGTTGGTGTTGTAGTTGTGTGACTTGGGTTTGTAGGACTGAGGTGTCTGCTACCAGAGTTGTTGTAGTGGTTTCAACTTCCCGGACTCGAGAGTCCATCTTCCGTAGGTCTGCTCTCAAAAGGGTCACCTCTACATTCACGGAATCTATGCGCGATTCCAAGGACGTTCGCACTCCTGCTATGGCCTCCATGATATCCTCCAGAGTGGGAGATTTGGCCTGGGAACACTGTTGCGATGTTTTAGGATCTTCGCCAGATGTCTGGTTGCCCTCCTCATTTTTCTTCGTCCAGGCAAACTTATCAAGTTGTTTCTGGACCTGAATTTTGGGACCTCTGGTAGTAGCCATGGGATAACTTCGGGGGCCCCCCCGTCTCGGCCGTCACCGGAATGTGGGAGGCCTATCTATTTTCAAGGTGAAGCTCGCAGGCTAGGCGGTCGATTGGGGCCCTCGCGGCGGTCCTCGTCCGCGACTCTTTCCACAATTATTAGAGGAGTGGGTGGAGCGTTGGTATACCTCTATCTGTGTGCCCAGAAGATGGTAGGGCTGGTTACGCAAGGGTTCGTGGTGATCAGGGCTACAACGGTTTCTCTAGTGTCCCGCCAAGGCTGTGTTGCCGTGGGCCACTCAGACACCGCCCTCTCGCCCTGGGGGCCAGATGTATCGTCCACAGTCCAGGGCACCAGAGAGTAAATGGGATCTGGGGCAGGCGCACCCCCTGTGGGGCCACTCTTGCCTTAGCTGCTCTGAGGGTACGCCTGACAGGATCCGGCCCTCGCTGTTAGGCCGCAATGCCCGGGCTCTGCTTTGTTTCTCCCCTGGCCGCTCTGTTATCCCCAAGTTCCCGCTAAGGCTGTGTTACTGCGGGTTATCGGGGTGCTCCCATCTCGCCTGGAGGTACAGATGTTGCGCCCGCGTTTTCGGGGAGGGAGCAAGACGCTAGCTGGTGTATTTTTTCCTGGCGCATTCACCCACTGGGTCTGAGTCGGATGAGCCACCCCCGATGATAGGCCGCAAGGCCGGGGGCTCGATTTTGCTCCCTCACTGGCTGCCTGGGTCTCAGTCCGGTGGGCAGGCGCGCTCTTCCGCCCTCCGCCACACCCTGCCTGCAACTCCTCACCTGGCTCCGTCGGAGGCCTCGCACTGCTCGATTTCACCCGCTCTATTCCGGAGAGGCCCCCGGCCAGGGACCCAGATCGGGCAGGCCGAAGACGGCAGAGTCACTCGCGGTCGGCTCCTCCCGCAGTCCATACGCCGCGTCTCCGAACGCAGCCGGTGACGTCCAGCGCCGATCAGGGCTGAAGCCTCGGAGGTTGCCGCTACCTTTCCTTCCGGCTAGTGTCGCGTAGTTCAAGGCGGATTCATTGTGGAGTTCACTCCCACCGCCGTCCGAGCCGCTCGCTCCGGGCCGCCATTTTCGATTTGCCCTGGATCACTCTTCCTATGTCGCTCCGGTCCTCCCCATTAGCCTCGCAGCGATTCCTTTGTTGAGGACTGGCTTAGGAAACGTTCCCTTTTGTTTGGGGGAAGTTTCAGTGCTGTCTACGGATCTATAATCGGATTAATACGGCGTGGGCTGTGGAGCCGCTTCAGCAAGCGACCATTTCCCTCGGCCGCTAGCCACGCCCCCAGGCTTCCTCCATCTTGAACCCGCACCTGGACCCAGCCTGAGTTAGTCCTGGTGCTCTAAGTGATGCCCTTCTAGTCCTGGACTCTTGGAAGTGGTGCTAAAGGTCCTCAAATAGCCAAAATCCAAAACCAAGGACTTACATTTTTTCCCAAAAGTGCTCTGAGAACCAGGAGGAGAATGGGATAAACCTGCTCATCTATCTTCCTGAGATACATCACCGGTCGAATTGACCTTGTAGCTTCTCCTGCTATTTTCTTCTCCTCACCAGCAAATCCGTTTCAGCGGTCCTTTGCCAAGGGGGTATCCAGCCTCGTGGAACTATCTTCAGCTACCACCCTCTGCTTTGTCCTGCTGGAGATTTTCTACTTCCATTCCAGAGACTAAGGGCCTGATTACGAGTTTGGCGGCATGGGAGTGAGCCACCATACCAATGCCCTGCTCCCACACCGCCAAACTCGCCTGCCGCCTGCCCGCCAGATTAAGAGTTTCCTTGTGGTCTGGCGGGCGGTGCTTTGGCAGTCCCGCGGCGGGGCATTTCTAAGGCTCATAAGTGAGCCTTTGAATTGCAGCGCCGAGGGAGCGCAAAAGCAAGTTCCTGCACTGCAGAAATGGGGGGGCATGCACACAGAGGGGCACAATATGTGCCCTCCTGCATGCATCCCATGTACAGGGCCAGTAGGGGGCCCTACTTTCCTGACCGCCACACTTTTAATGGCAGATTACCACCATGAAAAGTGTGGAGGTCAGGAAAGTCATAATATGCTTGGCGGTGCGGCAGCGGCACCACCAGTATATTGCTGCCCCAGGCAGCCGTGCCACCACCGAGGGATTGCGATCCCCGGCAGTTGCAGCAGTGCCAGGGCGGTCCGACCGCCAAGTTGTAATACTGTGGTTGGACCACCGGTGTGGTAGTAGCCGTCATGCCACCATTGGTTTTGATGTCCTGGACCGTCAAACTCGTAATTAGGGCCTTAGTCCGAACATAGAACTCTTTACGACAGCTTCGACCCAAGCCTATCCGATGACGAGGCTCCCTTCTCGGACATCTTCTGCAGCCTTGCTCAGATGGACTTTACCTTCTCAGAACATTTTTATCAGTAATGTTCTTACGTCCGAAGGTAAGCACTGACCGGTCACAATCTACTTCTTGTATCCGTACTGTGCTCTATCACGGTCAGCCATCTTTTTTTACTTTTACACGGTCTCGCAAGACTAGATGTCCACGGATGGCGCTTTGATCTTTTAGGCATTCTTTTTACTAAAAATTAAAAAAAAAATCTTAACTTCGGTTCTACTGATTGGTTTTTTTGTCGATTTGATGTCCAATAATTTATTAAAAGGTACTGTATTTTTCTAAATTGATTTTGGATTTTTCTTGTTCATAATTGTTTGCGTGCTGCATAAATACTTAACACATTGCCTGTAAGTGAAGCCTGACTGTTTTTTTGGCAAGCTACCCAGGGTTAAGCACAGGTTAATTTAGTGACTTTTTCTGATTTACCCTGCAAGGGATTGTGGCTGTTGCTTGACCATGGCTCACACCCCAGTCAACCAACAACCCAATTTCTAACAGACACCATTACATTGCCCAGCCCAGTAATAGTCTTTTGAGTAAAAGAATGTACTTTAACCACAGAACTTTATTTAATACTACACATCATATTTAAGTGAATGTAATACAGGGTTAAAATCCTGCTAGTGGTTTTAGGCGCTGCACCTTTAATTGCGACCCATGAGTTGCAGAATCCAGACCGATTTGGGAGCACACTATTTCCGACAGCACCCGTCTTTCAGCTGTGGTAGCCTGATGCTTGCTTTCAGTCGATAACTTGTTGCAGTTCATGAGCAGAACTATTTAGGGAGACTGGGAGATGCATTCTACTCACAGGTTGCTCCTGGCTTCTCTCCCTTACAATTTTACTCTCCTTGGTTATTTCCCATGTTGGGACCACTCTGGGGTTCTCCTTCTGGGCAGAAACTCAACTCACTTCTTCCCTCTTTCAGCAAGCGCCTAGGCAGACCCTTTGCTCCTACAGCAAAATATGCCAACCTGAGATGTCTCTTCAATTCTGAAAAACTCACTGTCATGCAGACACCAGCAGTGGTTACACAACAGTCCTTCAGGTACTCTGGAGTACCCCCTCCCATGGTCATGAAGAACTTGCAACTGGTACAAAGTGGGTGGTTTGTAACCCACTTTGATGCACATTTTACCGACAGGGAATGTATATCTACAGTATAAGGTTTCAGAACTGGTTTAGGTTGGTTCTCCTTTAGATGTAATCTTCAGGCCGCTTTCGAGACACAGCCCTAATGTAAATTGATTGTTCACATTTCTCACAGTAGGTAGCAGTGGGTCTTGCGTGAAGCTAAAACATGAGCATAGTGAAGTGCGAGTTCTCTGTCCCTGGCTTCCATTACATTACTGAAACAGTAATCCTAGCCTGAAAAATGGGAAGTCCTTGCCTAAAAACCTCCTCCCTTTCAACAACAGAAACTGCAGTCCCACCCCTCCCACATCTACCAAATGGCAGTGCTCAGGAAGAACTAATAAGCAGTCCTTTGCTAACAAGGGCCTCATGGAATTTATAAAGGTAGCCCTGTCTCTATCCTCCAGACTTATTTTTCTGGGTCCCCACCCTCCAGTCACAGGAATGCACTTCCATTGTTTAGGATAGCTATCCTCAGTCTGTCTTGTCATTCTAACCATGGAAATACAGAATGGATCACATTGGCCTGAGTAGTTTAGTTATTTAGTTATTTTATGTTTATTGTATAAATTTTTTACAAAATTCATTACAATGTCCAATAAATTAAACAACACATATAACACATGTTGGGTAATTCCAAATACATAAATAGACAATATTAAAAATCATTCGAATGAATCATAAGTTTAATAAAAGAATCCCGTTGGTGTCTGCGATGGGGAATGTAATCCAGGGTTAAAATCCTGCTTCAGTACATCAAATTTAGTCCTTTGACTTCACATGTACATTGGTTACATTATCATTTAACTTGAGTATTTTACAGGTTATATCCAATTATCGTATTTAATGTCCTGATAAAGGCATTCTTTTGTAGCTGAAAGCAAACTGTGATGTCCTCCTTTATAGTATGCAGTGATTGTTTCCTGAAGCAGGGTAATAAAAACAAATTATGTTGCTGAGCCCTGGGCAGGTGCAGATAATAAGTTTTTTAAAGTTTCATTCCTATAGTTACATAGTCTGCAATTAGGGGAACTAGATGTGGACTTTCAGGAGTCTTCCAATTATTTCAATTGAATATACAACAAATGGAATCTAAGAAGTTTTTGTTTTATTGTTGCCTCTAAATTAGAATCAGTGTATTTCTGACTGGACTGAAAGTGTGATTCGAAAAGTCGCTCTGTATGTTAGTAACATGATACTTTAAATAGATCTCTTAAACAAAAGAACTCCTGAAGATCTTCCCTAATGACTCTTTTTCAGGTTAACTGTTAAATCTTCAGGAGATCATTAAGCAAGGGTAAATTATGTTCTTTGACAGCGGAATTGATTTGATTAAAATAAAAAGCCGAGCTGGTCATACTATTTTGTGACCAGCTTCTTTGATGCCAATGCTGGAAAGGGCAAAACTATTGTCCCATAGTTGGAACAAAGTTCCTATAATAGCCAGTGAGCCCTAAGAAGATTCTCATTTGGATCTGGTAGGTGGGTCCAACTCAGACTGGATCTTGGCATCAATAGACGGATGTATCTGTTGCCCACCAGATGCCCAATGTAGACGAGAGGACCGCCCTATCTGGCGCTGAGCTGTCTTGATGGTCACTTTTGCCCCCTGTATCACGACCAGCAACTGTTCTAGGTGTCCACGGTTGTCCTCGCATGAATTGCCAAACAGGGAATGCCATCTAGGTAAGCCAGGCAGGATTCTTCCAGCGCTGAGAGAGCATGATTCATTAGGCACTGATAACTGGCAGGAGCATTCTTGAGCTCAAACGTATGACCCTGAACTGGTTCAATGCACCTGTCATAAAGAGTGCATTCTTCTCTTTGGCACTAGGTGCTGTGATCTGCCAGGAGCCTGTGGTAAGGTAAGAGATACTGAAGTGGCGAGCAGATGTTCATCGGTATTGGTCACCCTATTCATCACCCGGTAGTCCTCATGAAAGAGCTGTGGATCCTTCCTTGGGTGCCAATACCACTGGATTAGTCCCAGCACAACGGGGGCGCTCAACCAACCCTAATGAAAAATTTCCTAGCTATCTTAACGGAAAGTTTCAATTCTATTAAGGACTTGGAGGCAAGGATTATGCTATCCTTTCTCCACTTTATTGAATAGCAGCCATTTTACCAAACTTAAACTACAATTCCCGTGAGACCTTGGGAATGTTAACAAAAACAATCAAGTCCAAAAGGATGACAGTCCTTCATCCAAACAATCGCGTGGCTCCAACACAGGTCATAGTCCATCATCTCTGACCACTTGTCCTCTTTCGTTGAGTGAGATCAGCCTCTGCATTCACCGCACGAGTCTTGTTTATTCACATTCATTCCTACAACCAAAGGACATATTTAGCACACGTTCATGGCTAAGGTTTAAACCTGAAGAAGAAAAAAGTCCAAGACCACAGATCCTCAGAGGAAGCAATACAACCAACAAACCACATTAGCATAGCATGAAACCTCAAAACTTGTTACTTACTAGTCGTAGGGAGGGTTCCAACAATCTGTGTTTCCTGGGTGGCATAATCCTCACCTCCGAGTCCTTAATAGAATTGAAACTTTCCGTTACAATAGCTAGGAAATTTTTCAGTCTGTCAGGACCGGAGGCGAAAATTATGGCCCACTTGCCACCAAGTGGGTCATCTACAGTACTGGTTTGAGGTAATACCGTTTGAATGTAGAGTCCGAAGACCAATCTGCGGCGTTAAGTATTTCCTCGAACCGAGCACCTAGCGTAAACGCCTTTGAAGCCATCGGTACACGTGTGGAATGGGCCCCAAACAACCGCAGGTCGATGCCTGCTTCCTGCATCACCCACCTTACCCAGCGGGCGATTGTGGGAGAGGACACTGCAACGACACCGCTCTGTGCGGTTTCCGCAGATCAATGAGGAGTTGACGTTCGCCGGGGGAGTGAAACTCTTCTGACGTTTCTTCATATGCTTTAAGACAAGACACCACACACAATTTTGGAGATTCCAGAAAAGCCGGATACAAGATGATCTTTGTCCCGCATTTCGTCCGTCTATAGATCGTGAAAGTTACCCCCGAAAGGGAAAAAATCCGGTAAGTGATATCCAGAGCTCTGACGTCCGAGACCCGTCTACAAGAGATCAGGCAGAGCGGCATGTCCAGCTTCGCCGAAAGTTCCTTTCTGGACAGGATTCTATTTGGCTGCCAGGATATAAAGAGGTTAAGCACCTGGTTCACATCCCAAAGCGCTGAATACCAAGATTCCGGGGGAAGGGACAGTCTGATTCCCCGCAAGAGGCGACACACAAAGGGGTTTTCCCCAACCTGGGGACCCATCAACCACGGCGTGCCCCGCCGAGATAGCAGAACGAAAGGTGTTGATGGACCTATAGGCCAAACCCTCCTCGGCCAAGGAGGCCAAGAAAATGAAAGACATGGGTCACATGACATCACAGGAAGTGACATCAGATCTTAAGCCCTCACATATATGTTTAACATGTCTATCATGAGTACATTGGAGCACATTTCGAGTATACAGAGAAACCCTCCTGATTTAGGCAGAAGAATCACACTTTTCTAAGCTACACATGAAACAACATTGCTTTTTGTCAGCGTAAACTTCCTCTACCCATAATGCTTTCCAAGAAAAAATAGTGATATTTAAATTATTACACTATATAATTGCTATTTATTGTGTATAAAAAGACCAACACAGCTGACATTCTTACAGTGCATGCATATCTCCTAAACAGAGCCTGAACAAAGTGAAAAGCTGCCTCTGTTAAGTATGTGTGAAGCGCTAACAAGGTGTGAGCTTATGTCGGGGCCGGACTGGGAACCGAAACTGGCCCTGGCGAACTGCTCAGCCGCCCCCCCCTGGGGGCTAGGGGGGGGGGGGAGTGGCCGAGCCGTTTGCTAGGGACGGTTTCGGCCAGGGGGCCGATATTGCCGACCCCCAGTAACAAAACCGGACCCCCAGGGGCTGAAAACCGGCCCCACCCTGGCGGCCCACCGGGGAAACGCCCGGTGCCCGCTAAGGCCAGTCCGGCCCTGGCTTTTGTTTCCCCTCCGCTACATTTGCATCAGGTGTGAGGCTCCTGACTGCTCCCAGTCAGGAGACTCGAACAAAACGAGGCCCGATGACCCCTCAGATTCAGCCTTTGTTATGGGCCCAGCAGGAGTCTGAACTAAGAAAGCCCCTCCCCGCCTGCACATTGTTGTGGATCAAAGCAGACCACAAAATGCAGGCGCTGCTGAATGTGTCCTGGTGTTTACAAATTACACTGGGACGAATTCAGCATATTTTTCAGTGGGGCCCAACTTCTTGGCAGGTTGGACGGCGTCCACCCTGTGAAAATAGTGGGATGGACGCCGTCCACCCGCGTGTACCCCTGACTTGTGCCCTGAAATCTAATGAACAGTGAGTCCAGAATCCTAAAAAGCTCTCCAACACCGTATAAATCACCTACGCTCTTGTCCTATGGTAGTGGTGCTCCAATATAATCTGTACCAAATTAATACATCACTCTCATTACCATCAAAACTCATTACGAGGAGAAGGATTGCTTCACATATTACAGATGTGGACTATGGTTTAAGATTATGCGAAACCCCTCTCTATCTTAATGCCCGCTTCACCCATCCAGTTCATAATTCTCATGTGTGCCAAAATCCGGGAGTCCTGAACAGGCCCTTCCTTTCCCTCTGGTAATCGTTATTGAGCCATTCGGCCAAAAGGAGGCGGAGCTGAGCATCATAGAGATAATCGAAGAAAAAACAATAACTCAAAACCAAAAGTACACTTGACCCCTCGTTGCATGCAGGTAACCACAAACGTTCTCTCAGGTAGCAAATTCTAATCTGAGATTCTACCCCGTGCGATCCTGTCGTGTTGTTCCCATACTGATTACGTCAGGTGCCAAAAGACCAGTTACCATCTGTCCTACATGAATGGCTGGAACGCAGAGCAACTGCACCCCCCCCACTGGACCTATAGGAAGAGGCACGGTCAGGTAACCTCACCGCCCTCCTCTGCCTATCCACTTTAATGATGTACGCATCCCATCCATATCTTATGCTCATCCATTGCCCGGCTGTTTGCTGGAGTTAGCGAGGGCTGTCTTATCCGCTGTCACTCATTTCTTCAAATCGCGGCGCCAAAGTGACACTAAAGGAGGTTCTGCCCCCTTCCATGCCATGGCAGTGCTGCGTTTGTACAGTGCCAATGCCAGGTCTATCATCCTGTTTTCCAGCCTACGCGCTTTTGGCCTGGGCTTCCATCCCAGGAGGCAGGGTTCTGACTGGGGGTGAAGGTCCGCTAGTACTGGGGCGCTGTCTTGGTATATGCCCCAGTTACCGCCCACTGTTTGTCTGAGATGCGGCGGGTAAGACAATGCGCCCCCTTGGCCCTGCCATTTGGGCGTGACAGCTGTGCCCACAAGGCTGACCACGGGGTGACACACAGATCTCTTCACTGGATAGATTAGCTCACTGCGCCACGAGCCACCAGCTCCAGGCCAAATAGAGTAATTAAAAAAAAAAAATGCAAAAAAATTCTGTTCGAAAATATATTCTTAGTTTCAGGAAAGCACAATTCAACAAGGACCTTGCCAAACTTTTTCAAATTGTTTTCAGGAGGGATAATGGAGCCAGAATGATGCTGCTGAGTGGATGACCTGTTGCCTCACTGAAAGCGCAGAGTGCTGTCCTGACACTATGGTCCCACTGCTGACGTTGTCCCTTTTTTGCATCGGTCGAAGTAGAGAACACTCCCCCAGTTCTTTGCCCTTGAAGTTTCATCTCTTGTTTTTTGTGCTGAAACTCGCCTCTTGTGCTTAGCGGGTCACTCC
This sequence comes from Calotriton arnoldi, assembly GCA_963921515.1. NCBI lineage: Eukaryota > Metazoa > Chordata > Amphibia > Caudata > Salamandridae > Calotriton > Calotriton arnoldi. Next base: position 1,084,602 of record CAWUFW010006668.1, read on the forward strand.
TAAAAAGTGGCCTAAAAGAAGACTTTACAGATCTGTGGAATGGGCCCAGCAAGTAACACATAAGCCCCCTTGGATGTCAAGGACTCGGTGTTCAGCCTACAATTTGACTGTAGGTTCATGAGTATGCTGACACCAAACCTACACCTTCAACACCGTTTCCCGTGACACTTGTTCTACGCCACCCACCCCCCTTACTCCAACACATCGTTCCGAGGAATACAGTGGTACCGGCAGTGCAGTGTACAGCAGCACTTTACAACGGCTTGCACATTGTTTTAATGTGGCGCTGCCCCTCGTGACGCAGTGCTGTCTTGGCGGAATGACCCATGGGCCCCTAGTTCTACACAACCCAGCATTCTTCAGTCATGACTGAAGCCAGTCAGTAGAACATGACTTGCTCATCGTCTCGAGCTTTGAATCGATATGTGTGCGTTGTAAGTGCACAAGTGTTGGGCTTGCAGCTGAGGCAGGGTTTATAGGTGACTAATGTGCTACTATTCGTGCAAATATCAGCATGCACTGATTATTACTTGAGTGGTGGTGCAAGTCCGGATATGTACTGAAGATTAGTCAATGATGGAAACCATAACATGCATGCAGGATTAATAAGACTATTAAGGTATGGGCGGACACTCAAGATGTGGGAGTCTAAATGTGAACATGGTGTGTTACTGATGATGTAAATCTATCCATAGACGAAGGATTACTTAATTCTTATTCTTGACCTTGTTGAAGACACTCTTGCCACATTAATTCGTTCCCACCATGGCGTAGTGCCTGCACTGACATAATGGTGGTAATACTTAGAATATATGATGGGCTTTGTTAAGACAATGATGCTTAGCTGTGATATACATGCTTGCAGGGCGGCAATTTTGGGAAATCTATGCATTATATAACATTATCCCCACTGCTGCCCCATTCATTCCTTTGTGAACTAAACACTCAATCCATTTCAACAATTTTTTTTGTACACTGTATGATTCATTCAACCATTCATGAGCTACACACACCTCGAATTATCATCCATACACTCAAACATCCACCCACGTGTTTTCTAACTCTCGAGTTCACCCACTCATCCATGCACACAACTACTCACAGATTTGCCACCCAATTAAGCACTTTCACTTATAAGCTAGCCAGACCGTTTGCATTGCCAGTTTCAAACCCCCGTCTGTCATTTCTTTCCAGGAAGCAATACTTTAAATAGTGCATTGGTATCATTTGGGACATTGTTTGTTTATAGTTTGCATTTTACCGAAATGTGTTTTGGTAATGTTGTATGGGGGGAATGTCAGTGCATGGGGAAGCATTGATTCCGCTAGCGACTTGACACCTGGTGAGTGCTTATGCTTTTTTTTCCAGGCTGCGGATACTCTTGCTGTGAGGCAAAAGAGAAGAATCTATGACATCACAAATGTTTTGGAAGGAATTGGGCTAATCGAGAAAAAGTCAAAAAACAGCATCCAGTGGAAGTAAGATATGTGAAATTGTCAACGGATGTTTTCTAAATGAGCGCATATTGTTGCCCAGAGTGTGGTAATCTTTGAGTTGGATTCAAGTGTGAATTGTATAAACCGCAGTCTTAGCACTTTATTATGTCACTACTCCTCAGTGGTACTTGTTTTAGCAAGCCCCGAGCAACGAAAGGCAGAGTCAGCCCCTCCCAATTGTAAACCTGTGACCTGCAAATTATATTTGCTTTCTCCCTCTTGCCGTTTCTCCTTCTCTCCGTCTCCTCTTTCGCCCTTTCATCTCCTCGCCTTCTATCTATTCCCTGTTGCAGCTATGTATCCACCCTATCTCTCCATCTGAGCTGTTGTACGTCGTTGATATTTACTACTGACCGAGTGCTTTCAAAGAATAACTGTCACCTTTCGAGTTTGACCCACCAAGCCTCTTGTCATACCTTTGATTGGAGTTTGTGTATTTTCGTTTGTATGCCATCCTTTTCTTGTAGATCTTGACTTTCGTCCAAGTTACATCCACTTCATACCCTTCCAAACAGCGATTTTTTTTTTTTTATAGTTCTGGGAATGAGAACAAGTGTTTTTAATTAAACTGAAGGTGATTTAAAACATTTGCTTCTAGGAAAGAAATGTATTGGCTTATATATCGTGCACACAGCTTACTAAAGTTTTTTTGTTTTAAAGTCGAACACGTAATAATGCATATCTTATTGGTTTTTGTTAAATATATTTTTTTAATTTAAAATCATAGGTAATAAACAATACAATTGTCAAGTAGAATGTAATGAATTAAACATATTATCCAGCTGACAACTCCTTAATCAAGGAATCCCTTAGAAGTCATAAAAAGGTATAAAATATGAATTAATTATTGGGAAATAACAGAGTGAAACCGGCAATATTTATCTATATTCAAACTTTCTTTTTTTACAAAAAAGGAAGAAGAGATTGAACAAAGAAGAGAAAAGAAAGGGAAAGGGAGGGAAAAGAACATCAAGATTTAGGAAAATGATGTGTGAGGATAGAAAGGTAGTGAGAGGTAGCCAAAGTAGATCCGATTTTAATTTTTTGAGATATCGAAGAAGAGGAGACAGTCGATATTCTGTGTTCATCACAAATAAGATTCCACCAAGTTAATCTACATATTTTAGAATTATCTTTTCAACAAGTTAATATAACTTTAAAAGCAAGTGCGATAAAAAGATCAAATAGCACTGGTTTTGGAGAAAGGTTATTCAAATCTGTAGACACAGTTCCAAGAAAACATTTTGAATAGATAATATAGCATTGCATGAAAGTATCCTTAAACACTTTGACCACACAGATTTCCAAAACTCAGCCACTTTAGGACAATAATATAATAGGTGGGTTAAAGTTCCAACAGAGGAGAGACATGACCAGCATTGGAGAGAGGCAGAGGAATCAAATTTATGAATCGGAGAAGGAGTAATAACGGCTCTATTATACACAAAAAATAAAGATTGAGTAATATTAGCAGCTTTAGAGGTGTTAAAAATTCTACGCCACAAATTGTCCCAAAGGTGAACAGATAATGATAGAGAAAGGTCTGCCTCCCATAGTAATTCAATAGAAGTTTTATTTCTCAAAGTGGTAGGAGAGGATAAATGCTTATATATGAGAGATGCTTTGGAAGTGGAATCATAGGTAAGATTGTATAATGGTGTCGAAGGGGTGAATGGGATAGAATCAGGAGGAAAATGATTGTTTAATAAAAAGGATTGAAGTACAGGTAATAATTGGCTATATTGATGCAGACAGGAATTGGGTAAGTTATATCGTTTTTGCAGTTGAGCAAAGGGTAAAATGGAATTTTGGGAGACCAACTGATGGACATAAAAAAAATACCCTTTTCCTTCCACTGTTTGAAATAGAATGATTTATGACGAAATTTGATACATATATTGTACCATATAGAGGATGCGAGAAAAGATTGAAAAAAGTTAGACCCTTGGGTAAATATTGTGTGTTACAAATGTCGGGAGTATTTTAAAATTGGGTTTTTGGATATAAATGTACAGTTAGACATGAAAACAACATCATAAAATGAGAAGTTATTCAATAGAGAGCGCTCAAAAATAATCCATTGTGATATAGGAGAGTCGTAGTATTCTTTGGTCAGAGCATAAAATTCTCTAATTAAAAAGGCAGTATGATATAGTTTAAAGTTGGGAAAACGTACACCACCCTCAATCTTTGGCCGAATTAGTTTAGACAAAGCAATACGGGCATGTTTGTTATTCCAAAGGAATTTAGTGAAAATAGAAGTAATTTGTGAGAAATAGTAATTGGGAATTTTAAAAGGTAACAAAGAGAGCAAAAAAAGCACATGAGGAACTATCATCATTTTAATGGTGTTTAATCTCCCCCACCAGGATAAAAAGAGGGGCGACCAGGTAGAAAGTAAATTTTGAAGTTTGAGTTTTAAAGCAGTACATTTATGAGCAAGTATATTAGAAATGGTGGGAGAGAACCAGACACCCAAATACTTAATCTTAGTGGGACGCCATGCAAAATTAGTATTGTCAAACATGTAACTGTAACAGGAGGGATTTAAAGGTAAAATCTCAGTTTTAGAAAAATGTAATTTGTAACCAGAGATATTAGAGTATAGATCAATCTCTTGTAGAAAAGGCTTTAGGGAGGTGAGGGGATTAGACCTATAGACCAGAATATCATCTGCATAGGCTGAGAGTTTGATTTCTAGGGAATTGTGTTTAAAGCCAGATATAAGGGGATTACATCAAATGCGCTCAAGGAAGGGCTCCAAACAGAGGAGAAAAAGCAAAGGTGAAAGAGGGCAACCATGTCTAGTGCCTCTATGCAGATTAAAATAGGGGGAGAAACGACCATTAACAAAAACACAGGCATGTAGTCCAACATATAATAGTTTGATGAAGGAAATACATTTTGGGCCAAAACCAAACCATTGAAAAGTGGTAAACATAAAATGCCAATTTATACAATCAAAAGCTTTTTCAGCATCAAGGGAGAGAGCAGCAAGAGGGGATGGATATTTTTTTTCCAGCAATAAGGACATTAGAGAACATTCTAGCATTATCGGAGGCAAGGCTGCCTTTAATGAAACCAGCCTGGTCAGGCTTAACGAGGTGGGGGACAACATCCTCCAAACGAGATGCCAAAATTTTAGCAAAAATTTCACAATCATAGTTCTTTAATGAAATTGGCCGATAATTTTTACAGAGGGTAGGATCTTTATCCGGTTCAGGAATAATAACAATAAGAGCATCCAAAAATGATCCATTGGCTTTAGAGTGAAGCAAAAAAAAAGTTCTAATAATTTAGGAGCAAAAATAGAGAAGGAGGAAATAAGTTCAACAGAAAAGCCATCTGGACCAGGAGCCTTGGCCTTTTTCAGAGACTTAATAGCATCAATAACTTCCTGAAGAGTAACATCTTTTTCAAGAGTTAAGAGAGTATCAGGAATGGAAGGGGGATTAGGGTGGTCATTGAAAAAAGTTTTAATATCGCACTCAGAAGGAGTTGTGTCCTCTGTATATTGAAGTTCATAATAGGATTGAAAAGCATTAATTATATCAGAGTCAGAGGACATTATAGTGTTATGTTCATTACGAATAGGGCCAATATGTTTCTGTTCCGACTTGATTTTTAAATAATTAGCCAACATTTTACCAGCTTTATTTTGGCCACCATGGTATTTAGATTTGATTTTGAGGAAGATGTTGCAAGCATCAATCGTAGCAATCTTACTCAGGGCAGATTTGGCTTTGATCAGTTCCAATAAGTTAGCGGAGGATTTGGAAATGAAATAAGTATGTTCAAGAACTTTAATATGTTGGAGAGCAGAGAGGTATTTGGAATCTAACATCTTTTTCTTTTTAGCAGAGTAGGCAATAGTAAAGGCCCTAAAGGAAGCCTTAAGAGCGTCCCAATTATTGTGAACAGTAGTGTGTTTAGGGTGATTGAGTTGAAAAAATTCATTAATAAAGGAGGTCGCTTCCAAAATAAAGACTTGGTCTAATAGTAAGGAATTATTAAATCACCAATGTCTCTGTTTAGAGGTATTACGAGACATGTCAAAGGAGGACAAAACAGGGGCATGATCAAAAATAAAAATAGACCAAATTTCTGATGATTGAATAGAGGGGAATAAGGATTTAGAGACTAAAATATAATCAATTCGAGACATAGTATGGTGTACATTGGAGAAGAATGTAAATTCATATACATCCGGGTTACAAGTTTTCCAAACATCAAAGAATGGACGTGAGGCAATGGCAAATTGGAATCCTTTATGGGATTTAATCAGGTTTAAATTTGGAATTAGATTTCCTATCCGTAAACGGGTCCAGCCAATCATTAAAATCACCAGCAACAATAATATTAGGATTAGAGATGGAGGATAACTTTAATTTAACATTATTCCAAAATTCGGGATCAGATTTAACAGCACCATATATATTGAAGAAAGTAACATGTTTTTGATGTATGATGTATAGCATCCACCAAAACCCATCGTCCATTCGTGTCACATTGAGTTGATAAAATCTGAATATTCAATGACTTATGGCATAAAATGGCTACACCACCTTACGGTTAACAGCAGGAGAAATAATTATCTGACCAACCCATTGATGTTCAAGTTTAAGTGATTCAACGTCATTACAATGCGTTTCCTGCAAAAAAGCAACATATGCGTTAAGCTTAGACAAGTGAGAAAGTACCTTTTGACGTTTGACGGGATGACCCAGACCACGGACATTCCACGAGACAACATTAATCATGCTGTGGTGTGAGGGTGAGGATACAGGAACAATTACAACAGGCTGCAAAATTAATAAAAAAGAAAATAAAAGGACACCGTTTAACAACAATGAGAGAACATAAGAACACAGTCCCCACAAAAAGAAAAAGGAAAATGAAATAAACACTTATACAATTATAAGGAAGATAAGCAAAAGAAACACGGGGAAAGAGAAAGAGGGACAAATAAGAGAGAAATAGAAATGAGGGAAAGGAAATAAGAGAGACAAATATAGGACAGATCAAGGATAGAGATCCAGATCTGAAAAAGAAAGAACAAAGGATGAGCATAGGGCATGCTAGCATCAAAAGCAAGATCGATAGCAGAGAAGGAAATTGGAAAATATATATATATATATAAAGAAAAATAGCCATATATTTAAAGAAATATAGAATCAAAGAATAGAGTAAGAAACGCCATGCGTAGAGTTAGGAGTAAATAGCAACATCAAACATTAGCCTCCATATTCTGACTTGTAATATTCAGTAAATTTTTTTTTAATTTAGCCGGATCATCGAAAGAACGTGAGACACCTTCATGGGTGATTTTACAAAGGCAAGGATGAAGAATACCATAACGAATGTTCAGTACTCTAATCCGCGGTCGAAGGGCTAGGAATTCTTTTCGACAAGCATTAGTTGCGTTTGAAATATCTTGAGAGATGAATATGTTATGACCAGACCATACCAGACGACGTTTTTCCTTAGCAGTTTTCAAAACACGCATCAAGTCAGTGAATTCCAGAAAGAGCATTATGATAACACGTGGTTTAGTGGAATGGGGTTGAAGATGGCCCAAGCGATGTGCACGTTGAATGTTAAGAGTGTGTAGATTGAAGACCAAGAAGATCCGGTAAAAACCTTTTAGGAAGATCAGAAGGTCAGGGCCCTAAATATTCTCAGGAAGACCGTAAATGCGAACATTGTTCCTTCTGTTTCGATTTTCAAGGTCCTCAGTGTGTAGTTTGAGATTTTTTATTTTTTGTTCCAACATAGGTATTTTGGTAGTCATATCTTGAAGGTCACTAACACGCTGCTCCAATTCAGACAATTTATTCTCGATGACAATCCAACGGTCTTCAATTTGTTGTAATTTTTCATTAGTTGCGCACATAAAGGGTTTAAGGCCTCGTATCTCATCCCAAAAAGTGTCTGAAACTGAATATGGGATGATGAATTGGAGAGGGAGGGTCATTTTTTGCTCTTTGGTTTTGTACCTGAAGAAAGTGGTTTAGAAGCGGTGTGCGAGTCACTAGCCATCTTGACGTAATGAATTGATCGTTATGAAAAGATCGAATCCTGCCTATGCACAAAAAGGTTGGTTTGAAAAACTGAAGAGGCGTAAAAAATTCAGTATAAAGTGATATATATGAAGATCAGCACATATTATATCATTATATTAAATTTTCATATGTAATTACTGCGTGTAGATTACATTAGAAACTCAGTGTTCATCTGTCAAAAAGCAGAGAAAGATGACATTTGGGCCAACCTAGAATAAAGAGTCACTCCTGAGGAGACATAGTTGAAGAGAAGTGTCCGTTGCCCAGTAAAAACCTAAGGAGGCTGAATATCCAAATTGCTCACGTGTGAAGAGTAATTCACCACTATGTCGCCAGAAGCTGAGGAAAACACTTCAAAACAACTGGTAATGGTGCACAAAGGTAACTCCTGAGGAAGCAGGAATACTAAAATGTGAGCGGCGCATTAGCAAAATGGCCGCTCGTGTGTGAGGAGAAAATCACCGCCGTGGCGCTGGGAGTCTTGAAAGCATACCTGAGCGATATCTTAATGAAGAAAGGTTGCTGCGACGTCCAGGAGCCGAAACCACTAGCGGGAGAAGAAAGGCATGGCAGGAAAAGGCTTATAAAAAAGACGAAGCTCCGTGCTCGTAACTGAGCTCAGTAGTCCGCCGCCATCTTGCCTTGGCGCGGAAACCACGCCCCCATATTATTGATAAACTAAACACTTAATTTCATATAGATAAATGTAGACAACTGTTTATCGGCTAGAAGATACCTTTCATTTCTGTTTTTTGGCTTGCAATTAGCACTACCACCTGCTTGCTGGCCCTCATAGTGTGACGATCGAAATAGGTGCTTGGTAACAACGAATTGATGAAGTAGCTAGATAGGTTCTTGTTAGTGTAATGGTCGGCGACGTTGAAGCGTGTGCTTGCTTTGCCTTAGATTATTTGCGCTATTTATAACTCACCACTGGAGGTGAATAAATGCACGAAGGAGCCGCCCAGAAAGCATGTACTCTCTGTCTACTCGCCCGTATCTGGATCCAGATAAACGTCATCTCATTCTCTAAACTATTTTGACACAGAGCGTGTTTTCTGGTCAAAGTAGAACGAGCGTGGAGCTGTGGTTCAGGGGATCAATGGTTAAGCGGGATTTGCCATGGCTGCAGTGGGTGCGGAGGGGACGCTTGAGATGTAGTGCAGAGACAGTGCATTGGGGGGGATTTTGTTGGGTACATTTTATTATTTCTTTTTGATAAATGGTTATATCAAATGTCAATGCAATATTTTGTGCTTTAAACTGTAGCAGATAGCCTCTGGAGTACAGGGCTCTGCATTGTATTTACCACTTGACGCAATAAAAATTGTTTCTAAAAAAAAAAAAAAAGTAGCACGAGCGTGGTGTGGGTGCTAGGAGGGGGGCAACAGTAGCACTGACCAGGCATCATTCCAACACAACATTATTCAGGAAGTTGCACACTCTTGGATCAGAATATTGGTAAGGCAGTTCCAATCACTATTTTCAGAGTTTTCTGTTGGAGGAGCAAGCAGTCCCTGTGACTCAGGTCTTCTGTACCTTTACATTGCTGTCTCCATCTTGGCAGTGGAGCTCCCATTGGAATCTGGGCATAGAGGGGTTCCAGAGCTGTTGTCAGCAGGTTGTTTCAACATGTGGCAAAAGGGCTCTGTGCTGTACAGTGTAAAAAGGGTCATGTTGGCGACAATGTGTGTTATGCGCATCAAGAACTGGACTTGCAAAGATGCTGACACAAAGGAACAGGCATGCAAATAGCAGTGAGAGGGAACAAGTGGTCAAGCTCAGTGTGGACACAAAGGGCAACAGTCGCATTAGAGAACAAGGAGTTGTCCCACCGGATCATAGTTGTATAGATAGCATTGCTACATAATACTTAAATGTGTTTGATACTTCTGTTGCAGACAGTCATAGGTACAGAATCCTGTTTTTTGTTGTTGTAATAAATCTGTTTATCAGTTTTAACCACATTTAACGTCGAGTATTAACATCTGTATCGAAAAGTGCGTATTGGTCACAGCAGTAGAGGTACTCTCCATGTGAATCATCGTATTCACATTAACGTCAACCAAAAGTATGTCGTTTTACGGTACAGCCTCCGATGGATCCAGCCATGGACCTCATATTTTGGCATGTTTCTGACGTACTCCCCATTTTTTATAAACAAGCTCTTCTTTGCTCAATATACTATGCCCGTCTTCCACTCAGCAATTGTTTGGGCTTTTTCTTCTTGCCAGTGGTAGGCTCTTTTAGAAATAAAGAGACCCATTGCCATTAAAGTACTATTATGGCTCGAGCACCCAGATCTTCCATGATTCCAAGAGGACTATTTTGGGTTCTACTCAAGCGCTCTGCCTATTACTCACCCTAGGGCTCCACCAATGCCACGCCAGTATCTCTGTATTACTGGGCATTCCCATATCGTATGATTATAGGTGCCAAGTAAAGATTTGCACTTAGGGCCCCCCGCTCTTCCCACTTGCCAAAGCTGCGCAAGACAGTAGTAATACCGGTGCAAGTATTTCAATCAAATCTGTCGGAGGAGTGAGTATATGGCCAGGGTAACATTTTGGCTTCAGTCCATCCCTTTAAGGGTTTCCAAGTCAAGTTCCCGACATTCCTCAAGGCCATCAGGGGTCGGTGAGTTGACTAATAAAGATCTAAAGAGCAGTGAAATACCACCCAAACCCATTGTTTTTTATCTTCTAAAGTATTAAACTCAGGAAGTACCTTCAATCAGTTGACACATGTTTCTAAAGCGTGTTGTAGCTGCAGATAACATCAAAACGGAGTGGAGTATAGATTGAACTCAGATGTTGGGACTTGAAATGACTTAATGTGATCAAGGTTCCAAATATCTCCAAGAGTGGAGATGACGATCAGGTCCCAGCCATGGAAGCTGAGGAATTTCGCCATCTGTGCATGCCAGATACCCTTCCACGGGAGGGGTGGCTTCAGTTGATCTGTTATACCATTTAATATGACTAAGAGCTGCCTGCCTGCCAGCCAGGACAGGGTACCAGGTGACAGATGAAACGGTATAGGGTAATCTTCTACTTTATAGTAGATTAGAAATCTAATGCCTCTCTAACAAGCATAGTTCTAATCTGTTAGGTGGATCACTTCTGTCCCCAAATAGATAGTCATTGATTGGTATCATCTGTGAGGCCAATAATATAATTTAATGTCTGCCAACCCAACCCTGCATCTTACGGGGACTGGTGGCACTTCCTAAAAGAGATGCATGGGATGTTTAGAATCCTGTTTTAATAAGGGAGTTACACATTAACAAATGCCAGTCGCCAGCACTACCACAGAAACATAAAAGAGTAACAAAAGAAGTTTCTTATAAGCAAATGTTTAGACAATTCTTCTTGAATACAAGTGTTATTGATTTAGAACAAAAAAGCACTCGCAATGATTAAATATGTTATGTTATGTTATCTGAGTTTATATAGCGCACAGCTGCCCCAGCAAAGAGGCGTCCCGGCGCTGCCAGCGTCAGAAGGAACAGGGCTAAGAACACAACAGGTAGGCGTAAGGAATATACAGAAGACTAAAGGACTAAGCAAAAGGAAAAAGGAAAGTTTTAATTGCTTTCCTGAAGTCCACCATGCGATCCAAGCTGCGAATCTGAGGAGGCAGGGAATTCCATAGCTTGGCAGCTAAGTAACGGAAAGATCGACCTCCAACCCGAAGGCGCTTCACACGGGGGACAATTACCAAATGCTGTCCCAGGGATCGCAGCTGGCGAGTGGGGGCATACAGGGCTAGCAAGTTAGCCAGGAGACTGGGCGAGGCAAGTTTCAGGATCTTAAAAGATAAGCAAAGAGCCTTAAATTGGATCCGTTTGGCCACTGGAAGCCAATGTAACCTCCGGATGGCCCCAGTAGAAGGACAGTTACGTGGGAGCCCTAACAGGGCTCTGGCGGCAGCGTTTTGAACACGCTGCAGTCGCAATATCTCAGCCTGATTAGCTCCCAACAGGAGCGAATTAGCATAATCTAGTCTGGATAGAATGGCTGATTGAACAATCAGTTGGCGCGTAGATGAATCAAAAAACTTCAGCAGGGGCCTAAGTCCCCGCAGGAGGCCAAAACAGGTCCCCGCAACTCTTTTGGTATGTTCTTGAAAGTTAAGGGTAGCATCCATCCATACCCCCAAGTTTTTTACCACCAACTTAGGGGTGGGGGTACTACCAAGTACGTTAGGCCACCATTGTTCACTCCAGAGGCTCCTGTCCCTCCCCACCAACAGTAACTCTGTTTTAGTCGCATTCAACTGGAGACAATTTAAAGTCATCCACTCTGCCACAGCGGCCAGGCCGCTCCGAAACCTAGAGGCATCCTGAGTGGAACCATCGGACAGGGCCACCACCAGCTGTGTATCATCTGCATACAAGACCATGGTGGGGCCCATATTCCTAGCCACCTTAGCAAGAGGCTGAACATAAAGATTGAACAATATGGGGCTCAATGCAGAGCCCTGTGGTACCCCCTGCCCGATGGAATAAGCCTGAGAAAGAAACGGGGGGGCCGAAACTCGAAAAGATCTCTCTTTCAGGAATGATCTAAACCATTCTAGTGCTAGGCCCACAACCCCGGCATCCTCCAAACGCTGTAACAGAATTTCATGTGAAACCGTGTCAAATGCGGCACTCAGATCAAGTAGAATCAGTGCCGCTGTATGACCGGAATCGAGAATGGTCCGCAGATGTTCTGTCACAGCCAGAAGAGCCGTCTCTGTACTGTGACCAGGGCGGAACCCATTTTGAGAAGGATCCAAGATGTTATTGGTAGTAAGATATTTCATTAAAATATTGTTAACATGGGCCTCAGCAATCTTAGCTACCCAAGGAAGGAGCGATATTGGCCGAAAGCTTTCCAGCTTTGCTGGGTCAAGTGAGGGTTTTTTAAGAATAGGAGATACCCTCGCCTGATTCCATGGCACAGGGACCACAGCAGTAGTAAAAGAAGTATTAACAACATGGCACAGAGGTGCCAGGAAGAAAAACAGTGAATCCCTGAACTGGGCAGGTTTTAAAGGATCGGCCGGAGAGCCAGATTTAATTTTCCTGCTCAGTAAAGAAAACTCTTCCAGCGTTATACTGGGAATAGCTGCCAAAGAATGTAAAGGAGGGGGCTCATGACGAGCGGTCGGAGGAGAAGACCCTTGCGAGAAGGACCGATAGATGGTATCCACTTTGTCAACAAAAAAGGTTGCCAGGTCTTCACACTGTTGCTCAGAAGTAATCATAGAAACAGAAGTTACTCCTTACTCTGAGGTCCTTAAGAATTTTAAAAATACATTTGGCCGGATTAGAGCTTAGCTTTATTTCGTTGGCATAGAAAGCTGCTCAGACCGTGCAAACGGTTCTATGATAGTTTTTTATAGCGGACAAATAGCATTTCTTTGCCACAGGGTCATAGTCTTTTCTCCATGCGCGCTCTAATTTCTTGCATGCTTTCCGAAGTGCAGCCAAAGTGTCATTGTACCATGGGCTAGGGTTCAAAGTGCGGCCTTTCAACCATTTCGCTGGAATGAGGGAATCCAGCACTTGGACAATCCAGTTACAAAAGGCTCTTTAGCCCACATCTGCATCGTTGTGTGGAGCCGGGATATTAGCAGCAAGAAGCGCATGAAAATCCTCCAATCTCAATTTACGCCAAGGGCGCCTAAAAACGGGGGGAAGAACAGTCTTATTAAGGGGCTCAGGGGCAGGGAAAGACATGGATATCAAAGAGTGGTCAGACCAGCCTACAGGTTTAGGAGTCTCCACCATAGCAAGAGGAATGTTGGAAAAAAAGGGGTCCAACAGATGGCCGGCTGAATGGGTAGGGCCGGGGACCAATTGAATTAGTTGGCAGGCTGCCAAGTCCGCAAGCAGACTACTGACTGCGGTATCTTGCACAAGATCGAAATGCAAGTTAAGGTCACCGAGAATGCTAAAGTTGGCTGTACTCATTGCAAGCGTGCAGGTGTACTCCAGCAGGGCAGATTTAAATTTCGCAATAGGCCCCGGAGGACGGTATACTAACAGCCCTGAGATGGTCAGATGGGCACTGAAAGTAATACTAAAACGCGCACATTCACAGCCCTCCATAGCTTCTTTAACAAATAGGCACGAATAGCAAGATTTAAAAATAACCGCAATGCCGCCCCCCCTGGACTCTCTGTTGATGGTAAGAATAGAATAGCCAGGAGGCAGCGCTAAATTAGGTTCAGCTACCGTATCCTCATTGAGCCAGGTCTCAGTTAGAAAAAACACATCCGGTGATTCCTCCAGAACCAAGTCATAGACTTCTAGATAATGTTTGGCTAAAGACCGCACATTCAGGTGGAGCATTCTTACTGGTGGCCTAGACTGAGAAGGAAGAGGTAAAGGAGGCTCCGGCATAGGGGAGACGTACCTACAGCAGGGACATCCAAAGGGCCCTTCCAGAGGACCCAACCGAGGCCCACTACATCCTTCAACCATAGAGTTAACTGCCAATAACTCCGCATTATATTGTAGTTGCTACTTACACAAGCGTTTGAAATTGAGGTATTAGTTGAGGGGGGTGATTCCCAACTCGAGGAATAACTGCAACCCTTGGCAGGGTGAACTTTTTTTTTATTTCCGTTTTGTCACAGTGAACTTTTAAAGGCACTAAATTAATCTGATCTCAAACCCTTGGTAGCTGTGGCACAGAGCAGACAGGCTTAATTTAGAGGCACTGTGCATAGTATTTATACAGTACCAAAACAGCAATCAAGTCAAAAAGCAACATTATAAAAATCCCAAACCAATTTTGAAAAGTAGAGTACATTTTAATAAATAAAATTTCACCAAAATGACATAAATCTAATAAGGGAAACCAGACCTATGAATTCTTAAAGTTTAAATAGAAAAAAAGCACAAAAAAGGCACAAGTTAAGGCCATCTGCGATGGAGTGCGGGTCAGACATAGACATCAGATTCGACCTATCCAAAAGTTTTACCTCCAGACTTAGGGGCCGATTCCGATCTCGGTCGGAGGCGCACCCAATACTATTCGGTCGGGAAAAAAGCCATGCGAAAGCCAGTTTCCCGACCGATCCGTACAGCACACCGAACGAGCAAGTACGATGCGCACAACAGCAAAGAATCCGGCCGAGCCGTACTCACCCAAACCAGGTCCTGTTCTCCGACCGAGGCGAATCCGGAAACGCCGAATCGAGTCGCACGGAAGGGAAAATGCAGCCCCGTCCGGCCGGACAAGTACGATGCGCTTTCCGTACGCGCCGAACCCGTCGCTACGCACGGCACGTCAAAGCATCCGGGAGAGGCGCACATAAGCTCCGAATCGCGCCACAACACGATCCACGGCTACGAGACGAACACAGCACAGACGAGGACGACGCGAAGCGACGAGGACGAAGCGAAGCGACGAGGACGAAGCCAAGCGACGAGGACGACGCGAAGCAACGAGAAGGACGAACGACACGAACCAACCATGAATCCCTTCGTCCCGATCATACCAATATTCTACATCTACTACCGGAACAGGCACGGACGCGTACGGCGCAGAAGGTAAGTCAGACACCAACCACAAAACACATACAACACGTACACGACACATCACACACATACACTGGGAATCTGAATATACTTACACCAGCAACAGCAGCACCATAGGGGCGGGATGCCCATCACCAATGCCACATATGCACACAGGGGCCTGAATGCGCGCCACCACCCCAACCCAGGGGGCTGGATGCCAACCACCACAACCACCCTTAGCCAGGGGGTGCCAGATGCCCACCACCACTACCACCCTTAGCCAGGGGGCTGGATGCCTACCACTACTACCACCCTCACCCAGGGCGGGCTGGATGCCTACCACCACCCTTAGCCAGGGGGCTGGATGCCCACCACTACTACCACCCTCACCCAGGGGGCAGGATGCCCACCACTACTACCACCCTTAGCCAGGGGGCAGGATGCCTACCTCTACTACCACCCTCACCCAGGGGGGCAGGATGCCCACCACTACTACCACCCTCACCCAGGGGGGCAGGATGCCTACCACTACTACCACCCTTAGCCAGGGGGCAGGATGCCCACCACTACTACCACCCTCACCCAGGGGGGCTGGATGCCCACCACTACTACCACCCTCACCCAGGGGGGCAGGATGCCCACCACTACTACCACCCTTAGCCAGGGGGCAGGATGCCCACCACTACTACCACCCTTAGCCAGGGGGCTGGATGCCTACCACTACTACCACCCTCAACCAGGGGGCAGGATGCCTACCACTACTACCACCCTTAGCCAGGGGGCAGGATGCCTACCTCTACTACCACCCTCACCCAGGGGGGCAGGATGCCCACCACTACTACCACCCTCACCCAGGGGGGCAGGATGCCCACCACTACTACCACCCTTAGCCAGGGGGGCAGGATGCCCACCACTACTACCACCCTCACCCAGGGGGGCAGGATGCCCACCACTACTACCACCCTTAGCCAGGGGGCAGGATGCCTACCTCTACTACCACCCTTAGCCAGGGGGCAGGATGCCTACCTCTACTACCACCCTCACCCAGGGGGGCAGGATGCCCACCACTACTACCACCCTCACCCAGGGGGCAGGATGCCCACCACTACTACCACCCTTAGCCAGGGGGCAGGATGCCCACCACTACTACCACCCTCACCCAGGGGGGCTGGATGCCCACCACTACTACCACCCTCACCCAGGGGGGCAGGATGCCTACCACTACTACCACCCTTAGCCAGGGGGCAGGATGCCCACCACTACTACCACCCTTAGCCAGGGGGGCTGGATGCCTACCACTACTACCACCCTCAACCAGGGGGGCAGGATGCCTACCACTACTACCACCCTTAGCCAGGGGGCAGGATGCCTACCTCTACTACCACCCTCACCCAGGGGGGCAGGATGCCCACCACTACTACCACCCTCACCCAGGGGGGCAGGATGCCCACCACTACTACCACCCTTAGCCAGGGGGCAGGATGCCTACCTCTACTACCACCCTTAGCCAGGGGGGCAGGATGCCCACCACTACTACCACCCTCACCCAGGGGGGCAGGATGCCCACCACTACTACCACCCTTAGCCAGGGGGGCTGGATGCCTACCACTACTACCACCCTCAACCAGGGGGGCAGGATGCCTACCACTACTACCACCCTCAACCAGGGGGCAGGATGCCTACCTCTACTACCACCCTTAGCCAGGGGGCAGGATGCCCACCACTACTACCACCCTCACCCAGGGGGGCAGGATGCCCACCACTACTACCACCCTTAGCCAGGGGGGCTGGATGCCTACCACTACTACCACCCTCAACCAGGGGGGCAGGATGCCTACCACTACTACCACCCTTAGCCAGGGGGCAGGATGCCTACCTCTACTACCACCCTCACCCAGGGGGGCAGGATGCCCACCACTACTACCACCCTCACCCAGGGGGGCAGGATGCCCACCACTACTACCACCCTTAGCCAGGGGGCAGGATGCCTACCTCTACTACCACCCTTAGCCAGGGGGCAGGATGCCCACCACTACTACCACCCTCACCCAGGGGGGCAGGATGCCCACCACTACTACCACCCTTAGCCAGGGGGCAGGATGCCCACCACTACTACCACCCTCACCCAGGGGGGCAGGATGCCCACCACTACTACCACCCTCACCCAGGGGGGCAGGATGCCTACCACTACTACCACCCTTAGCCAGGGGGCAGGATGCCCACCACTACTACCACCCTTAGCCAGGGGGCTGGATGCCTACCACTACTACCACCCCCACTCATAGGATGGACAATGCATGACACAACAAGCACACCACAACCTAGGGAATGCAAGATTAAGACATCCCCCACCACCATGACAAGCGTGTGAGCAGGCTGTGTCAAATGCCTACAACACCGAACATGACATTGAACATACAATGTGACCCCTAGCACATGTGCCACACATATATGTGTGTGGCACCCACAATGCAAGCAGCCCATGACCATTGTGGCAATGGGGCCTAAACCCCCATCATCACAGTGACCAAAAGGCAAGTGTGGGGTCCATAGCTGAAGCACATTTTGACCATTGTGGCAATGGGGTCTAAACCCCCATCATCACAGTGACCAAAAGGCAAGTGTGGGGTCCATAGCTGAAGCACATTTTGACCATTGGGCAATGGGGTCTAAACCCCCATCATCACAGTGACCAAAAGGGAAGTGTGGGGTCCATAGCTGAAGCACATTTTGACCATTGTGGCAATGGGGTCTACACCCTCATCATCACAGTGACCAAAAGGTAATTGTTGACAAAGAAAGAGCTGCAACTGCCAAACTGCATGGATCATTCCTGGTCACAGAACCAAAAACTCATCTGTGGCAAAGTAGTGTATGTGTCCCATTGCAACATAAATTGGGGGAGCCAAATACTGCAGTGCAAATGAGACATTCCTTTGGCCATGTGCAGACAAACAACACCCATGGGGGCTGAGACCGTCAACAGTCATCAATGACACAATGACAGAAGTGACCATCAGAATGCAGACCCACATATTTGCACCAATGGGCACACAAATGCAGATACCCTGTGGAGACAGCAGATGTGAGGTGAACAGATACCATACCATGGCAGCAATGGGACACACAAACCATGATCACTGTGCTGACCGATGACCTAGGAGTCCCAGGGACAGCAGGGGAAACACACCAAACAACATACAGCCAATGGCACACCCAAGATATGCCAATGCAGTGGTGCAGATGCACAAACACAAACAGGCAGACCAACACTGTCATCATACACAGCAGGTGAGGGGTGGGGGTGCCAGTGTCCCCAGGCAACAACACAACACATGAGGAGAGCTGAATACCAATCATACAGATGTGCATACACTGCCACACTAAGGTAACTCATGGATCCAAATCCCCTATGTGGGCAAGCAGGCATTGACAGGTGAGAGGGAGCACAAAACACACATGTCACACAGGCACGTAGGAACAACAACTGACACAGCAAGTCACAGACACACCACAGCACCACCCCCAGGGCCCCCACAATGTGGTGACCCTGGGCTGAATAAAAATACCACTGTGATGACAAAGCTAAATGTCGTTCACACTGTGAACCACAGTCAGGTGTCCTGAGCAACAAACTACCATCACACCTACACAAGCACAAATCAATCAGCATGGCCAGTAAGCCAAGGCCAACATGGAGGCAGGGGCCTAGCCGGGCAACAACTCTCATCTGCACACACTCAACACCACACCCCTCGACCTCCAACAATGTGCAGCAGTGAAGTACACATGCACTGGTGACATTGCACATGCACCCATGACTATTCCAGGGTGGTGGGTGGGAACCAAGCTGTAGAAACACATCACACATGGACACTCAACAAGACTCCTGAATGTCTGACACACTGCACACTACGCTGTACATGGACATGACGGCAATACCACACCGACCAATGGGATCCCAGCCACAGTCACACACCAATGAAGAAGCCAAGGTCACCCACAAAGAACACACATAGACAACAACCAACATTGCAGCCCGGACCCTAAGGAGTGCCAGCAGTCACACACACAACGTGTCACAATCACTGAAAGATAACACAAACTGGAAATCACATGACAGGGGCAAACAACAAGTGCCAAAGGGAAACCTGACTGTGACCCATCTGCGTCAGCACACAAACTCTGCCCTGACAGCAAACACACCTATGGGTGACACCCTGATGACCAGTAATGTGCCATGCACCCACATCACAGAGAACACAGGGAGAAGACTTTGGGGGAACATAGCTCAAGTCAGCAAGCATCACAAACAGGTACAACACTAGGGATCACAGCATGCGCAGATGAATGGAAGTGAACACACAGACATGCACATACAACACACACCTTGGGCGCAGGCAATGTCACACGTGTACACACTGCCATGAGGGGACTCCACTCCTGTGTGAGGAAAGCTGTGCCATATGTTGCCTCAGTAGGGCCCCATCATGTCAGCTGAGCACTTGGTCACACAATCAACAATTAGCACCAAATGAGGGCTCCCATCACATCAGCCTGGTCATGGATGTGCCAACGGAATCATCAGCACAGATCCAACACACTTGTATAGCAATGTTGCACTGACTACACGGATGAGTCCCTCCCCATTGATGCCCAAACCTGCATGTCCACTGGAGATGGCAACACGGTCAGGGAAGTAGACAAATGCAACGATGGCAGGCACAACAGATGTGCAGGGGTGGAAGCCACAGATATGAAATTGCCAATGTAAGTAGGAAACCCATTGCCAAATACTGAACACATGACACCCTCAGATGCTGCTATTGATGACATGGATACACCACATGATAGGACACATTCCCCTGGACCACATGGGTTCCTGCACAGTAACACTTCATAATCATGAGACCAGATATCACCATCACTGCAGCAAGGGCATGGTTAGCTGCACCAACAACATGTACATCTGAAGCATGAGCACTAGAGAAAAGAAAGTTGCTTTATTCAGCATATGTGTTGAGGCCAAACGAAGTCCTGAAAAAGAGCAAAGGCCAATGGCCAGTCCATTGTCAAAGTTCAAACAGGGTGACACTGGCAGATGTCACCCTACGCATGCCTGCACAATACCAGGGACAATCCACTAGGAGGGGCAACCGGGGGGCAGGCCAGGCACCGCAGGGACAGGATCAGGGCTCACCAGGGGGAGTCAGGGAAGGGGTGGTGGGTGCTGGAGAGCCACTGACAACTGCAGTGGAGGTGTCTGACATGGTGTGTGCCGGCACAACTGGGGGCATGACACAGATGTCGTGGGTGCCGGCACAACTGCAGTGGACCCTGCAGATGGGGTGGACAGGTCCGCCACTGCAGTGCCCAAGTCAGACAGGGCGGTAGTGGACTCCACTGCAGTGCCTACCTCCAGGGGAGGAGAATGGGGAACAGGCAAGGTGGGTTGGACAGAGGGGGGACACCCTCACCACATCAGTGGCACAGACAAGCGCAGCGGGGGGTGTGGTGCTGGGAGAGCAAGTGGCAGGGGGAGAAGGCCGGAGCATCTTGGGGATGGTATATCTGTGGGTGGGGGAACCTGGGGCAGGGTGTGGTGGGGGCACCTGTGCAGTGGGGGCCTGAGGGATGGAGGACGGAGACCTTGTGCCTGAGCTGCAGGGCGGTGGCGGGGTCTTGCTCTTAGCACTCCGGGGGACTTGCGGGTGGGGGCCTCAGTCCGTCTGCGCCTGGGGGAGGGTGTCCGGGGGCGAGGGGCACTCTGCTCCGTGTGGGTGGGCTTCCTCTTCCCCCGGGATGCTGGAGCAGCTTCATCGGTGGGGAAGAGGCCGAGGTCACAGAGGAAGAGCTGCTGTGACTTTGGGGTTGCAGGTGAGGCAAGGGAGGGTGCTTTGGAGGGAGAGGGAACTGAGGACTGCGCAGTGCATGTGGATGCGTGTGTGTGTTCCAGGGCCCCATCCCCTGTGAGTCTGGCTTCAGTCCCCTGAATGTGCGTGCGTGTGCGTTTTGTCATTGGCGTGTGTGTCAGTGTGCTGGATGTGTGTGTGCTGGTGTGTGCCAGTGTGTGTGTGCCTGGGATGGGTAAGGTGCTGGGGAGTGTGGATGGAGCAGAGGCAGGAGGGGTGAGGGACCGTTTGAGGAGGGACACTGCTGCCGTCAGGGAGGAGTCCATGGACCTATTGCCCCTCTGTAGGTCAGACATGCCCGATGAGATGCCCTCCATGAACGACACCAGCTGAGTCAACAGCGCGGTGTGCGCATGGAGGACACTCAGCATGGCTGTCTGCCCTACATGGAGCTGGCGAAGGAGGTACACAGACTCCTCACTCAGGGCAGCAGGGGACACAGGGGCAGGGGGTGCGGTGCCTGGCCCAAAGGAGACACGCTCCCGGACATGGGAGCCTCCACGGACCTGGGGAATGGGAGCCGATGGGAGGGCGGTGGTGGTGCTGGTGGTGGCGGGGACAGCAACACTAGCTGGGGTGTGGTGGCTGCTGACACCCGCCTCCACAAGGGAGTCATCCTCCGAGTTGCTCTGGTCCTCAGCTGAGGTGGATGCTGCTGAGGACTCCTCGGTGTGGCTCCCCTCGCCCTCCGTGCCACTGGGTCCCTCCGACCACTCCTCGGCTGCTGACCCAGTCTGGCTCTCCGGCTCCTCCTGGTCCGTGGAGCTGTCCCCTTCCGTGGCCGTGGATGTATCTGCAAACAATGGGGAAACAGACAGACATCAGTCACCTGCACATAACGCACACACCACTGTGAGCACAGCACATCACAGAGCAAGCCCTGGCATCATTAGTTGTACATTGCTAAAAGTGCACTAATTGAACAGGAGAAGTCAATTGTCAGTCTGATGCCAAGCATGGCACTCACATCCCACATGGCCTTGCACCCATCTGTCTGGTGTCTGTTGGATTGCAACACCCCAGTGTTGACACATGCACCAAGTACACAGTAGTTGGACAGTGCAGAGGACACGGTGTGGACACATCACAGCTCTTGCCACTGAGTCAGTACAGGTTTACGGATGTAAGGGATGCCCAGAGTCAAATAGGAAATGCATGTGATGCATACCAGCGACAGACACCATGATGCACCCATGTCCTGATAGCCAGCGCCACTATGGTGTGCATGTAGCACATGTCACTCCCCTACAGGATCACCAATCAGTAGACACATGCCATGGCGGAGGCATGACTGCAAAGTCATACATCACTGTCTCAGTGATGTATGACTTTGCAGCCAGACAACAACACTCTGCACTGTGTCACAATAGTAGGTCATGGGGAATGCAAGTCCTGGAGCTGCACAAGTGCACATGTACATCCCCCACAACACATCCTCTTAACCCTCATCTGTCCAGGTCATACCTATTGGACATATGGGAGACCTGTGACACTACCCTCTGAACCTGAGCCCCTCACACTCTGCTGTGCATGGGGAACAGCTGCCTGAACTTCACATTTACATGCCCCAGTCTGCATGGGCAGCTGATCAGACACCTATGTGTCACACAAGTATCGTCTCCTATGGTCACATCTCCAGTGGCATGCTGAGCCCCTACCAAGAAACTCCACAGCAGTCCTGGCGACTAATCCACAGCACACTGACACAGAGGCAGACACCTGAGGGGCAAATCACTGTGCACAATGTGTCCTCTGATACACGGGAGTGGGAGTACAGAGTGTATTGTATGGCCTGGAGTAGGCATGACTGTCCAGCCCCACATGAATGAGGGATGAGCCCTGGACTGTAGGCAGCTGGCTAAGTATGTGTGACACACGTCATATACATACTCCTGGGGCCCAAACATTGTTCCCACCCGCAGCATGGGTGTGTGCCAGGTACCCCAGCCACATGTGGTGGATCAGCTCAGCAATTGGACCACAGATCAAAGTAACACGCTGAATACATGTCAGAATACAGGCATTGTGTAAGCAATGGACCCACCCATGATGCCCACCACAGAGTCAGGGAAACAGATGCTGTCTCCCACCTTGAGTCAAGCAAACTGCAAGGACACAGTCCTAAGTGACAGAATTCCCTGCATGTAAGGGCCACACCTGGGTATCAGATGAGGAGTGGGCAGTGCACAATAGAGGGACATGGCTCCTGGACAACATGACTGCTGTACTGTGGCAGTTCAACCTGGCCCGAGGAGGGCACATAACATGTTAGACAGAGTACACAGTGCAGTCTTTGACTCACCCCCTCCTTGCTGCTCTCTGGCCTTCAGCTGCCCATCCAGGTCTGGAAAGACCACCGCCAGGATCCTGAGCATGTGGGGGTCAGGGTCCGTGTTCCGCCCTCCTGCGAGGAGGCGACAGCTTCAGCTGGACCCGTGCAATCCTCCGGGTCCAGCCCCGAAGGTCCTGCCACCTCTTTTGGCAGTTGCGGATCCGGCGCTTGTAGACCCCCACGGACCGGACAGCCCGGACGATGTCCTTCCAGATCTCATGCTTCCGATGGGCAGAAGCCTGTCAGGATGACAAAGTGATAAGGACATTACTACACATGCAACATATCCGTGCATGACACAGTTGCATATACATGTCGCAATCACAGGGGCACATGGTGTACCCAGGCAGTGCACGGCTGCCCATGGACAGTTTTCCAGAAGTCACTACATGGTATCATAGCATGGGGAGTAAAACCCTGTTCAGAAGCACTGTCACTGCACCATACCTGTCCAGTGCAAGTCACTACACACTATGGGGGTGACAACTACTCAGTGAGCCTGCTAGCCAGTGGTGTGCTGACTCTCAGCCTTGCTAGTCAGACAAAATGCACATTCAGAAAGGCAGTGCACAGAACACTCACCTGCTCCCCTGGTGTCCCATACAGCTTGCTGTACTGTGGAAGTAGGCTGTCCAGCAGGGCCTGGTTCTCTTCAAGGCTGAAGGCTGGGGCTCTCTCCACAGTACGTGCCATTGCAGGGTCCAGAGGGGCAGAGACAGCAGCAGTGCAGTGGCAGATGTCGTCCTGGAGCATGTAGTGCAGGCAAGTGGGCTCTCAGGGGAACATGCAGCAATATATATGTGCTGGAGAGGCAGATACTGTCCCTTGTGTCCAAAGTGATAGGTCCAAGTCGTTTGCATCTTCTGAATCTGGCCAATCCATGGAATAGCAGCACCAAAACACGCCCACAGCATCCTTCAAATCTTCAACTTCATGACATACATGATTTTGCAACATTGTTGTGGGTGACCAACTGATTTTCCAGCAACCGACTCGCTCGAATATTCGAAAACGCGTCCGTTGCCAGGCAAGCCCATTGTCAATGGGTGCGCACCGATCGGTCCATTGAGGTACAACGCGCACAGGGGTACAACGCGCACCCGCACACATTGAAAGCAATGGGCCGGCCGGAGGCACCGATCGGTCCATTGCTGTTCAACGCGCACAGGGGTACAACGCTGC
The DNA here is from genome assembly GCA_963921515.1 of Calotriton arnoldi. Lineage (NCBI taxonomy): Eukaryota > Metazoa > Chordata > Amphibia > Caudata > Salamandridae > Calotriton > Calotriton arnoldi. Next base: position 1,109,105 of record CAWUFW010006668.1, read on the forward strand.
ACTCGCGCACATTGAAAGCAATGGGCCGGCCGGAGGCACCGATCGGTCCATTGCTGTTCAACGCGCACAGGGGTACAACGCGTACCCGCACACATTGAAAGCAATGGGCCGGCCGGAGGCACCGATCGGTCCATTGCTGTTCAACGCGCACAGGGGTACAACGCGTACCCGCACACATTGAAAGCAATGGGCCGGCCGGAGGCACCGATCGGTCCATTGCTGTTCAACGCGCACAGGGGTACAACGCTGCACACATTGAAGCAATGGGCCGGCCGACAGTCCATTGCAGTCCGCACACGGGTACAACGCTCGCACATTGAAGCAATGGGCCGGCCGGAGGCACCGATCGGTCCATTGCTGTTCAACGCGCACAGGGTACAACGCGCACCCGCACACATTGAATGCAATGGGCCGGCCGGAGGCACCGATCGGTCCATTGCTGTTCAACGCGCACAGGGGTACAACGCGTACCCGACACATTGAATGCAATGGGCCGGCCGGAGGCACCGATCGGTCCATTGCTGTTCAACGCGCACAGGGGTACAACGCTGCACCCGCACACATTGAATGCAATGGGCCGGCCGGAGGCACCGATCGGTCCATTGCTGTTCAACGCGCACAGGGGTACAACGCGTACCCGCACACATTGAAAGCAATGGGCCGGCCGGAGGCACCGATCGGTCCATTGCTGTTCAACGCGCACAGGGGTACAACGCGCACCCGCACACATTGAATGCAATGGGCCGGCCGGAGGCACCGATCGGTCCATTGCAGTACAACGCGCACAGGGGTACAACGCGTACCCGCACACATTGAATGCAATGGGCCGGCCGGAGGCACCGATCGGTCCATTGCAGTACAACGCATCACTGTACATGTGACTGGCATATGTCAGCATGCCTGTCTCAGATGGACATATGCCAGCCACAGATAGCTCCCAGGGAGTGAGGGGCACACCTACATCACGACAGCCTGTCCAAACCTTATCATAAGGCATGTAAGGCTGCATTTCCTATTGTGTGTATGTTGGTGTACATGTTGTCCTGTGGGTGTCACCTGTGGGCAGCCACCCCCAGGCTGTGCACGTGTTAATGGGGACAGGATCCTGGGTGTTACGTGTACGTGACCACTGTGATGTGCAACTGTTCATATCTGTGCATGTGCCATGGTCACATTTCACAGTGGTGTTTGTGTATGTCATGTCACATACCCCGTGAGTCCCATGTGGGACGGTATGTTTGAGCCAGGGTGTCCCAGTGGCACAATAGTGATGGCCCTCCACAGTCTTTGTGCATGTAGTGTTTACAATGTCTCTGATTTCATGTGCACAATGGGAGACAGTCTCCACATCCACGTTGTGTGTGCATGGACTCTGATGTTGTGCGTGTGTGTCACAGACGTCCATGGCTCTCCTGCCATGGCAAGTGTGGCCACTACCTGTGGGGGTCATGTTTGTTTTGTTGTGGTGTACACATGATACTCCAGGTGATGCCAGTGTCCATGTGGCATTACAGGGTCCCTGGGAATGTGCCTGTCGTTGAGCTGTGGTGCCTGGGGCACATCTGTCCTCACATGTCACTGGGGGTGACTGTGACACAGCATCATGATATCCAATGGGCCAACCTGGGACAAATTGATGCCACCTGTAGGACCGTGTTGACAGATGTTGGCCATGTATGTACCATAAATGTCGTTCCGGTACTGCACACTTCATGTAGTTGTGCCTCATGATGATGTATGTTGGGATCTTGAGTGTGTTCAATGCCGCATATGTGGGGTGACTGACGATCTTGCTTACTTCTCCTCTGCACTGCAGGGCTCCTGCTGTCCATCGGCCATTCCCAGACCTGGCAACGATGGTGGAACGGGACAGCATCCGACGGTACCGCTTCACCAGGCAGCTGATTGAGGATTTTGCAGTGCAGTTGTCCCCACATTTGCAGCCTGGCCGGCCGTATCCTACAGCGCTGACCCCCAAGGTGAAGGTGATGGCAGCCCTACACTTCTTTGCCACCGGTACCTTCCAACATACTGTGGCGTCTGCTGGTGGGATGTCACAGACCATGTTCAGCCGTGTGCTCCGCGATGTTTTGGCGGCAATGTTGCTCTTCCTGAACCGGTACATCTATTTCCCTAGACTGCGACGACTCACTGACGTGAAGAGTGACTTTTATGCCCTGGGGAGGATGCCGCATGTAATTGGCTCCATTGATGGGACACATGTGGCTTTGGTACCACCACAGGCCCAGGAGCAGGCCTACAGGAACCGCAAGCACTACCACTCGGTCAATGCACTGGTGGTGTGTCTTGCAGACATGACCATCACACACGTGTGTGCCCGTTTCCCTGGTTCAGCACACGATGCCTTTGTGATGAGGAGTAGTCGCATCCCCAGGTTGATGGCACAGATGCAGAACCAGCGTGCCTGGCTTGTCGGTGTGTACTGACTTTGTGCCATTGTGTGTGATCTGATCTGTAGTATTCCGCCCACTTTTCCAAGTCAGCTGATGTGCACTTGTCTGTCCGTAGGTGACTCGGGATACCCCAACATGCCGTGGTTGCTGACACCCTCAGGAACCCTGTGACACCTGCCCAGATGCGCTACAATGAGGCACATGGTCGGACCAGGAGAGTGATTGAGCGGACCTTTGGTCTCCTGAAGAGCCGCTTCCGCTGCCTGGACAAGACCGGAGGGTCCCTCCCATATGCCCCTGCGAAAGTGTGCAAGATTATCATCGTCTGCTGCATGCTCCACAACCTGGCAGTGCGGAAGGAGTTGCCTCTCATCCAGGATGACGATGACCAACATCCGCCACCTGTGGAGGATCCTGGCCTGGACCACGATGCCAGTGACGATGATGATGATGATGGTGATGGTGATGTCCGCACACAGCTCATCACCAACTTCTTTAGCTGAATGTGAGTATCCTGAGGTGTCATGTGAATGATGTGAGTTGGCATGATGTGTGGGTGGTGCTCTGGTGCTGTTGGAGTGTGTCCATGGGCTACTTGACAGGATGTGTGTTGCGATGTGTGGTGACAGGTGGGCTGTACTCCCCAACAGTGTTGACATGCTAACTTGGTTCTGGGTGGGTATCTTGTAACATGTATTGTGCATGAGTTTTGCTGTTCTGTCCTGTACTGCATTGCTTTTGACTGTGTGTCATTTCTGTCCTTCACAGGGTACTTTCAGATTCGTTTGGTCAACTGTGTCCACCGACGACGTGATTGCACATCCAGGCTGGTAGCTGTTGTGTCCCTACAGGTGATGTGCGCCACACCCATGGACTTCCTTCTGTCTACAGTTGTTGACTGTGTGCCCGCTACCAGGTGGGGTTACCTTGCATCTGTAGTGGTTACGGCATGTTGCTACTGTGTAATAAACCTGTGCTTCACTTAGTGATGTGCGTTGTCTGTGGTCACACATTTGACTGCCATTTGCTTACTGCACCTGTGGGCTACTTGACTACAACTGGGAATGGGTGTGGTGTCTGTGCATTGCACCGTCTTCCCTGGCAACATCAGTGTAGGCAATGAGTCAGATGGCCTAGGTGTGTATGTGTTGTGTAGCCCTGGTGGTGTGTCTCCCTCATATGTGTCACGTTGCCTGTACTCACATGCCTGTGTTGTCCTTGCTGTTGCAGTTCGCATACACTGTGTAATTTTGCAGTTCATCATCCCCATAACAGCACCCACGTTGGAATCACGACAGAGGCAAGTATGGTGTATTAGTGTGTTTATTGTGATAATAGTGCATAGGATGGATTGTGCTGTACATGAATCTTGCAATCCCAAGTTCCTAGATGAATAGAAAGTCCAGGTAGACAGGATCCCCAGTATCGGGCCACAGTTGTCTGACACATTGTTCCAACTTGTACTCCCCATGCAATGTGTGGAGTAGTGTTGCCATCAACAGGGTGAACAGTCTGTGCACAAAGGCGAAAATCCAGAACAGGTTCAGGCTTCCTGGGAGTTGCGCTTGGCCATCAGCCTCTCACTTTCCCCTCCTCGGACGACCCCTCTTCTTGGGGGCCCTCAAGTGCAGGCTGCTGCGGTGCAGGGGACTCTCCGCCAGAGTCCTCCTCCCTCCCTGTGGCAGTTGCAGTTTGTTCGGTACCAGATGTTGTTGGCACACAGGGAGGTGTGGACTGGTTGCTGTTCATCTGGCGGAGGCATTGTAAAATGTCCCTGTGCACCGCCGTCATCTCATGTAGTACATCCCACTTGGACTCCACGCGGGTCATGTGGGAGTCCACACGTGACATGTGGGAGTCCACACGTGACATGTGTGACTCCACTTGGGACATGTGGGAGTCCAAGCGGGCATGATGGGCAGCCTGCTGCTGTTTGATGTCTCTGAGGAGCCCCACTACCTGGCTGAGCTCTCCGGTGCTGGACTGGTACGCATCAGCTATGCGTACCAGTTGTGGGTCTTCATGCACACCAGCAACGTCTGCAAGCAGCGACCTCTGTCTCCCACCCCTCCCACCACCCCTGCTGACATGTGCAGTGTGTGCAGTTGCACGCACAGATAACCCTGGTCCACCTTGGGGGTTGGTGGTGGTGGTGGTGTCCATGGCCCCAGGTTGGTCCAGGGTCACTGCGCTGGTGTTGTTCCTTATTCTGTCCATGTCGGCAGGGATGGTATTCGTGGTGACAGTCGTTGGAGGGGTGGGTGCAGGGGGTGCAGCTGGTGGACCTGCTGGTGCTGCAGCTGGTGGTCCTGCTGGTGCAGCATGTTGACTTGCACCGGATGTGCCAGGTTGTTCTTCATCGTCCGAGGAGGACAGAGGCTGTACGACGCCAGTGAGCTCGGCATCCTCTTGAGCCTGGGACTGGGACTCCTCAGCGTCTGCTGCTGTGTCCCTATCATCACCTGTTTTTGGGAGACACAAACAATGTATGTCATGTTTCTGCAGGCATCAGTGGTTGACACACCTGACAGTTGTGACTGTGCCTCGGGGTGCGGGCCTGTACATTGTATTGTCCTAAGTCGTCACAGTCAGGGGTTGATATTGGTGTGGCACATTGTCCTGCATTATTTGGGCATTTCTATGTATTCTCTGGGGTGTGAACATGGTCTGCATTGATTGTGTTTGGTTGTCAGCCAGACCTCCTTCCCACCCACCCACCCACCCAGTCAGTTATCCCACCATGGAACGTGCTTGCATTGCAGGGAGTGTAAGTTGTCTCTCAGGATGTCAGTCAGTGGTGTCCTGCTGTTTGTTGGTGCACAGTTGGCAGCAGGGCCTTGTGCTCCCCACAGCAGTAGCCAGTGTCAGCCATCTTGTGAGTCCTTCTCCACTCCCTGTGATGTGAGCATGGTTCAGGGTGGTGTTGATGGGACAGTTGTGGGGGTGAGCTATGTCTGTGACTACGACTCCCATCATGCTATTGCCTCCACCCCCTTCCCAGCATGCCCATGCTTCCTTCCTTTTGACTCTGCTTCCCTGTGGGGTGGGCTGGCTGTGCTGACAGGATGGCTGGGAGTGTTGTCCTGGCAGTTGTTTGGCTAAGAGTCCCAAGAGTGTCCCTGTGCTTCACACAACATAACCCAGGGTGGTGGTGCTTTGTGGGATCTTGTGTTAGGATGGAGGGCATTGCATTCTACCAGGTGGGTACTGTG